>JANZXR010000005.1:5205901-5238661 GCA_027575705.1 Erythroxylum echinodendron | reverse complement strand
CCAATTGAACTTGCAATCCTGATAAAATCGTATCCCTGCTAGATAAAGATAAAGTTCAAATAATCCTCATCTTATCTCATGAAGATTAAGTTTGGCTGGTGTCCATCATCTTATCCTCTTATCCCTTCTTTAAATTTGGACGTCCAGTCTTCTACTCCCATTCAAACTCTACTATGTCCCCTTCTGCTAGACACCGAACTCCAATGGGCCTAGGTCAGTGAGTCTCCTCTGGACTTCAAACCATGGGCATTTCTTTGGGCTTCGGATTTTCGGCCCAAGACAGTAAAAATGAAACGAACCCATTTTTTGTGTGTAAACAATACCTATAAATTAGAAAAAGAAATATCATAATAAGTGTCATTTACAAGTTGTTGGACTCAATTAACAACCTAGGGCTCACTAGATTTGCTAGAATAATCTATTGATCCAATTTGACCCTTGATCCTATTCTCGCCTAAGCTTTTCGTGGTTTTAAATTCATAAATCATTAAGAATTTTGTCATAGTTCTTAAGGAAAAAATTTATTGGCATAATTCATGGAAACTTTTTCAAAAAATTTTTGAAAAATTTGTCGAAAGATTGTCAAAATAGTATCTTTAATGATCGAAATATTCCTCTGTGTCTAAAAATTTTTTTTTGGTCTTATAAGTTTAATGATTTTAATATTAAATGAAAGTTCTTGATGAGTAAAACAACTTTTATAACTACAAGAAACTTAAATTCTCAACCAATCTCAATGAATTGAGAAAAAATTATTTCGAAGCCCTATCCTCTATTTTCGTCAACCAAAACCAATATAGATGATGACCAAACACAAGACTATAGGGTTTTTGCTCTTAACATCAAGGAGAGTACATGGTGGTGGTCATGGTGGATGGTAACACTCATTAGGGCCAACAAATCCAAGATTTGAGTTTTTTATTTTTTTTCTAAATTTTTGTGATGATTCTAGCATTATTATGAGGTAAAATGGCTATGAATGTGACAAGCTTAAAAAGAGGAGTTAATCGGTACATATGGTAGACTACTTAGAGTTGCCAACAGTGAAGAATAGAGGAAGATGATGGTTTTATGAATATTGACCTTTAAAGAGGTGAGATAAAAAAGAAGAAAAGATGGGAGTGGAAGATCAATATATGTCTATATATATATATATATATATATGGGAGAGTATTACAACCTCTCATCCTTATAAAAAATTCGTCCTTAAATTTTACAATAATGCTCTATTGAGAAAATAAGTATAAATACAAAATAGCTACATATCACCTTAACTATATAGATCTGTTTTGACCGTAATTAGCACATATGAGGTTCCAAAATAACTATTGTCTCCTCTTCATAGGTTAGGTTTTCATTCACCTCTACACTCTACTATTGGAGTACATTAGAACGATCATAAATGTATAGAAATGTGAAATAATGGGTGGACTTGCAACATATCTAGAGATAGTTTCAATCGATATGTCACATTTCGAACTTTATTTGTTATCTTATAAGGTTCAATATATCTTGGAGACAATTTCTATTTCTTTCTAAATCTCATTACACCTTTCATCGGAGATACCTTTAGAAATATAAGATCCCTGACTTGAATTTCCATCTCCTTGCGCTTCACGTTTGCATAACTCTTCTATCTGCTGAATGTTGTCTCTAGTATCTACTTGATCAATAGAAACTTATCTGAAGTGATCTTGATTAGTTATGGCCTCTTTAACTGTGTCTCACTTACCTCCTCCCAGCATATCTGTGATTTGCATTTTCATCCGTACAATGCCTCGTGAGGCACCATCCCAATGCTACTATAGTAACTATTATTGTAAACAAACTCGATTAGAGACAAGTGCGAATCGCAACTACCACTAATGTCCATCACACACATCCTCATCATATCTTCTAAGGTCTGAACCATCTTCTCATATTGTCCATCAGTCTGAGAATAAAATATTGTGCTAAAATTCAATCTGATGCCCAATGCCTCCCATAATTTGCTCCAAAATTGAGATGGAAATTTTGATCCTCAGTCAAAGACTATTGACATTGGCACCTCATCGAGACACATTATTCACTCATTATATACATGCACAAGCTTGGATGCTGAGTAGGTGGTTATCGTGGTTAAGAAATGGGTTGATTTCATCAACCTATCTACAATCACCTGAATTGAATCATGTTAAGTCCTCTTTTTAAGATCATAATCATAGCCATTTTACCTCATAACAATGTTGGAATCATTACAGAAATCGAGAAAAAATTAGAAAAAACTCAAATTTTCAATTTGTCATCTCTGGTGAGTGTTGTCTACTACCACCACTACTATTGGACTCTCCTCGATGTAAGTAGCAAAAGCCCTATGATCTCTTCATCAGCGACTATCTGTATTGCTTCTAATTGATAAAAATAGAAGTTAGGGCTTCAAAATAAGTTTTCTTTAATTCGTTAAGATTAGTTGATAATTTTAGTTTCATCTAGTTATAAAAATTGTTTTACTCATCAAGAGCTTTCATTTGATATGAAAAAATGTTGAATTATGAGACCCAAAAATTTTCAATCACTGAAGGAATATTCCAGTCGTTAGAGATATTACTCTAATGACTTCTCCAAAAAATTTGGAAAAAAAATTCTATAAGTTGTGTTGTTAATTTTTCCCCCAAGGAACCATAGTGAAATTCTTAATGGTTTGTGAATTAAAAATCACATAACATTTAGGCAAGAATAGGATAACATTTTATAGGCCTGAGACAAAGTAAAAAGAAGGGTCCCAGTGAATCGATAATATACAAATATGTATTATTTAAAGTAATCACAAGATTCAATTCTCTTACAAGCTCTTTTTCAATTAAAATGTTCTTTACTTTGTTATCAAGATTATTCTAATTTCTAAGATCATAAATATTTTAATAGAACGATTAGCTGCACATACGCCCTAAAATTTTCTAAATTTGATGCATTTGATATATGATCACGATTACTGAAATTATTAATATTCTCATAAATATGAATCTCGTCACTTAAATTTCATTAGGTTGTTCAAAATTATCTCCACTAATTCCTTAGAACTCTTATGAGAGGAGTCCACTCTCAAATTTATCGAACTCCTTTCTAGAATTTTATTAATTGTTTTAATCATTTTTTCTTTTTTTTACTTCTAGACAAATGCTTTTTAAGTAACGTCATATCAAATAATTATAACATAATTGAATTATAAAAAGAACAAAAACACATGTATGAAACTAGAAGAAGCAAGTAACTATAACAGGACAACAATATCTCGACAATTTATCACAAAGGTATATATTAATATAATTATATATATGTGACAAACAAAAAAATAAAAAGCCAAATTTAATATCCTGTATTAAAAATAAAAAGCAAAGAGCAAACTTTTATGATAAAAGCTATTACACTCAAAATTTATTTTTAATTTTTCAAATAATTCTAAAATATTTAAACCTAGTAGTAATCCACTTTTCACTAAAGAGAATAGAGATTAGTGGCAATATCCATATTATGAAAACATTGAAACCAAAAATTTTCAATAATCTATAAAATTAAATTTATACAAACAACATCAACTAAATTCAAAAATAAAAAATGCTAATTATGACTTAACAAATGAAAGGGAGATAAATTACAATTAAAGAACGAAATAAGAGATAAAAACTATCAACTATGATTTTTGCGAAACGACATAGAGATAAATTAATCTAATAAACTTCAATTTGAATTAAAATTGTACCTAGAATTAACATATTTCAATTTATCCAGAAGAATTGCATATCATTTATAATTAAATTGACATATTTCAATTTATCCAGATAAACTATAATTGAAATAGAAAATGAATGAGAAATAAATATAACTAAAATTTAATGAGTTTCAATTCAAAAATAAAAAATTCTACCTAGATTGAAAATGCTATCATACTCATAATCAAATTTTATTTTTTGACCTACTCTTTAAATTAAAAGAGCTACTGAGAAAATAGAAAATCAAAGTAAAAAATAAGAAAATTGAGAATTGAGAGAAAAATGAGATGTGTTTCTTACCTAGATGGAAATGGAGTTAATGGATGTAAGGCCAATGCAAAATTCTTAAATTTAAGGCCTTTTCTTACATAATTTTAATTAGAAAAATGTCAATCTTGACATTTAGTAGGAACAATTTTATTTCAAAATGTCGACTTCTATTGTTGTTTTAAATGAAGTTTTCACGTGTATACTGGCAGACCAAGTTATCTTTTTTACTAAATTGAGATTGATGTTTGCTCCTTAAATAAATTCCTTTAAATTTTTAAAAAAGGACAACTCTTTCCATACCTACATCGTAGCTAAAGTGAAACTCTTATGTAATAAAATAACTTACAATTAATAAGTCCCTTGTAAGAGTAGGCCCTAGGTGAGGGCCTTTTCTGCCTTTGCTCAAGACCGACTCCTAAGATGTTAATTGAGCTCAACAACTTGTAAATGACACTAATTAGGATTTTTTCCCTAATTTATAGGTACATCAAAAGTTAGACATACATCGCAAGATTCAGACAAGACAAACAATAAGTCATTTGAGGATCATATAGATATATATCCATATGCATAAGGATAGTACATCTATTATAGCTTAACATGTCAAACACTCATTTTTTTCTTAAAATAACTTTTGCTGTAGGAAAAAGTGCTGCTTTTGGAGGCTAAAAAAGCACTTTTTCCTACAACAAAAACTATTTTAAGGAAAAAAAATGAGTGTTTGACATGTTAAGCTATAATAGATGTACTATCCATATATTTTAAGAAAAAATGAGTGAAAAAAGTACTTTTTTTTACAGAAAAATTTATTTTAAGAAAAAAATGAGTATTTAGTTGTAAACTTCAAAAGCACTTTTAAAGTAAAAATAACTTTTTTAAAAACAAAAATACAGCTTTTTCAAAAGCTCAATTTTGGAGCTTTTCAGAAATGCCCCAAAATTTAGCTTTTACGGGTAGATATTTTTGCGTCACTTCCGTATATATCTAAAGTTAAAACGACTGTTCTGTTTCTGTGATTTTCTTCTGTTTATAAACACGCAGAACTCGTCTTCTCTCAAGACACCCACAGGTCAACTCACAGATTAGTTCTTGTTATTTTTCCTCCTATTTAACAAGTCTACGTTTAGTTCGACGTTATTTTTCACAGGTTAGACAACTCACAGGTTAGTTCGACGTCTGCGTATGCTTTGAACAGCGCAGACGTCGAAACATCTGCATTTAACGTAGATGAAAGTCTGCATTGTTCAACGCAGACAAACATGCTGAGGCTATATTTTTTAAGAGAAAAATGACCTATTTGTGAACGTGCTGAGGCTACTGATAGCATTATGACTTTCATATTATTCAATACATGAAGAGCTTCTGGAGCAGCCTATAATATAATAGGTAACTGTAAATATAATATATTATAGTTTGCATATTGTTTAGTATACTTTAAATATTATTTATATGTATAAATAATTTTATTATAAAATAAAATATAGTTAAAATTAATAAAAGTGCTTTTTATTTTTATGATGCCAAAGAATCTACTATATGAAGCTCTTTTAAAAAAGTTGTTTTTTAATTGACATTCAAACAGTCAACTGGCCTTTTAGAAAGCTCTTTTCAGAAAAGCTCTATTGACAAAAGCTCTACTGACAAAAGCTCTACTGATATAAGCTCATCAAAACAGACACTTAGTATATAACTATATTCAATAACTGATATGGATTTGGTATTATTAGATAGCTATATACTTATCTTATTGATATACTTATCTACCAAAACGTTGCCACGTGGGTTTGATTCTTATTGTACCTATAAATTAATAAAGGAAATATCCTAATTAGTGTCATTTATGAGACTCATAATTATGTTTTCTAAGATGGTTCAATTATACAATTCAACCCGATCGTATTTGTGTAATCTTTTTGTGATTTTTAATTCACAAACAGTTAAGAATTTTGCTATAGAACAAAAAAAATAATTAGCAAAATTTATAGCATTTCTTTTCAAAATTTTCTTAAAAAGTCTCATAATAATATCTTCGGCAATTAGAACATTTCTTTAATGGTTCAAAAAATTTTAGCCTTATAATTTAACGATTTTTATTTAAATAAAAGTTTTTGATGAGTAGAATAACTTTTATAATTGCAAGAAACTCAATTCTCAACTAATCTTAACAAATTAAAGAAAATTTATTTCAAAACTCTAGCCTGCATTTTCATCAATTGGCAATGATACAAAAGATGACGAGCGACGAGACCATAGGACTCTTGCTCCTAACATCGAAGAGAGTCCAACGGTGGTGGTAGTGGTAATTAGCAACACTCACCTGAAGCTATGGATCAAAGGTAAAATGGCCATGGTCGTTACAATCTCGAAGAGAAGAGTTGATTGGTACATATAGTTGGGCGGTTAGAGTCACAGGCAATAAAAAATAGAGGAAGAGAATGATTTCATAAATAATAACTTTTATTGGGCATGTAGACCAAGGCTCTAAGATAGTACGGACCTCATGGTTGAAAAAGAAAAAACACTGGAGCGATAAGGTGGCACGAGCTCTTGCAAAGTGTGATTTCATTTTTCACTAGCATAAGTCGTAGGATTTGAAAAGGACACCCGGAAAATTTATTATTATCAGCCTCAATTGTTGACTATGTTCGATAAAATCTATATATTTTAAGTCTAGGCTTTAAAATTTATACTATAATTATAATTTTTACTCTATCACTGTCATCACAATTGCACTTTGTTTCGTTCTCTTTATAATTGTCAATAATTAAATAACTTGGTCCAATCGTAAAAGTTTTAAATCATTTAATTTTTAGTTCAATTTTTTTATTTTTTGATTTGATTTAATTTTATAACTTTTGTTGTAAAAAATGATCAGTTTGTTAATTAATTGGTTAATTTTAATAAATTAACAAGTTCTTATAAATTAAACTAAATAAATTGATTTTTATTTGATAATCTCTTTTTTTAATTAAACTTCAAATAATCTGTTTCAATCATATCTCAAATTTTAATTTTATTAATTTTTAGTCAATTTTGAAACGATCTAATACCAATTAAACCTTAAATTTCTTATCTTATCGATTTAACTTTGGGTTCGGTAAAACATTGATAATTGTAATTATAACATTTATAGGTATTGCAATATTTTAAATTTTGACTTAACTTATAATGAACAATTTGAAATTTTGTATGACCATTAAATTATGGTTGCGTTTAGATTTGCGATATGGTAGGGATAAGTGCTTATTTACCGCAGTTTTCAAATACAGTCACATATTTAGATCTGCGGTAAACAACCAGAGGTTGGAGAAAAGTGCAGTGCCACTGCAGAAATCAATAAACAAAAAGATATATTGCGGTAGAAAACTGCTTATGCAGTAAAAATTTTACTTTCCATTAATAACCTTTACTACAAGTATTATTTTTTATTATACTCTTATTTAATATAACTAATAATATATTTTTATGAAATATTTTTTACTAAAATTATTTTATTTATATTTTCTTATTTTAACTTAATATTTTATTATTTATAATTTTAAATTTATAAAACTAATAATATATTTTTAATTATTCATACAACAATTAATAGTTTATTAAATCAATAAACTTTTCAGTTATTTTATCTCTTTTTATAACCGCACTTGCCAAACACCTATTTTCATGTTTTAGCAGTTATCAAAACAACAATCTCAAATACATAAGTACTTGTCATTTTAATAGATTGATTTCAACAAGTTGTTAATCACCACCACTCCCCTAAACCAAGCCTACATTAATAACTAATAAACAAGCCTTTTCTTTATGAGAAAGGATGAAGTTTTGAAGTTTGTGCTGACAGCAATAAGTCATCATTTCACATATTGACGAATAAAACTTATTATGAAGTTATGATATATCTTCCATTTTCTCTTTTCAAGAGATTTTTTCATAATTTCTCTTTAATTACCTTGGGGCTTGTTTGTTTTAAGAGGTCAATCATATCGAGAACTTTGATCCTTCCTATATTCGTATATACTCTTTGAAGCAGAAATATAATGATTATCTAAAGGAAAAGGTCAAACCTTAATTTCTTACGAAAGATGACCCAAAAAGATAGATATACACCCACAAGAGAACAACAAGAGTCGCATAGCCCATCATAATTATTGCTAACAATTATATATGCATGCATGTTCTTTGAAGTAACTATAGTTAATTAAGTGGTTAATTAGGCGAAGTTTAAGGTATTAAATTGAGAATCTTTAGTTAGCTATAACTCCACTTGGATACAGTTTTATGGCAACCTTACCTAGTCTTCACATTTAATAATGTTGTCCTCCACTCATCACTCGTATGATTGAGTGTTCTCTTAGGCATCTCCTTTTGTTGCTTTAAAGATTATCACAAAAGCTGGACTTTCGTTGCTTGCTTTTAACATAGAATAAAAGGAGACCTTGTATGTTTTCCCTCGGTATAAAGGCCAATCTTAGATCTGGACCGACCAATTACTGATCTAATGGCTGAAAATAAGGCACATCTTCCTTTTTTCTGGTGAAAGAAAAAATAGCTTGGTTGACCTGATGAGTTCACCTTTTGAATGGGACTTGAAGACAACATTAACGTGTCCATTTGGGCTGGTTTCACTTGTTATAGATAAAAGCACGAGAGTCGTGGAGCTTAAGTTCACAACATACTCTAAACACGTTGAAGCCGAGGGCATGAGTTTTTCTTGTATTATATAATTAAACACATTTATTTATAATTTGATGCCATAGATTAATAGAGCTTCAATGATAAGAAATTGGGATAATAAAAATTATAATTCAAGTGACATGTATCTCACCTTCAATCGTCTCTTCTATGATATAAGATAAACGTAATTGGGGTACCAACGCATCCAAAAATGGTAAATTAACAAGTTGTTAATGTGATTTAAAAGAGTTAACAACAACAACAACAATAATAATAATTATTATTATTATTATTATTATTATTATTATTATTTTAATAATTTAATAATCATAATTACATGTATGTACGAATCTTATTAAACTCTAGTAAAAAGAGATTTACGTTAAATTTGGTTCGCTATTAACGCTATATACAAGATGTCATGTTTAATATCTTAAAATGAGTTATTAATTTTATAGTATAAATTTAATAACAAATAATAATAATATTGTAATAAAAACAAACCATTTTTTTGGCATATATAGGTATGATTTTCCTACTATTATTAAGGGTAGGTCTAGAAGAATGTTGCTCCATTTCTTACGCTATTCTTTGACCTATGAATTGATGGAAAGTATTAGATAAATTGTACTTAGTTTATATAGTTAAGAAACAAACTTTTAGGGAAAAGAAGTAATGGCAAAGAAACATCATAGAAATGAATAAAGAAAGATAAGTAAGTACCACAAATGTCAAAAATCAAGGACCAAAGACCAAACCGTTGCAACAAAGCAATTATCAGAAGAGAAGAAGAGTAAAGCAAAGAAACTAGAAAGAAAAAGGAACATGAAGGGACCAAACCAAACGAACCTGAAAATAATGAGAAAGTAATGTCAAGTGCAATCCCACACGCAAACTTAACAGAAAAGGCGAAGTAACGAATTAAGAAAGAAGGGAAAGATTACAATCGCAAAGACAAAAGAGAGAAAAAAAAAAAAAGAAGTCAACTTTGGTAAGTCACTGTGAAGAGACCTGAAACTGGGGTCTCACCCTGACCAGCCAGAGGAAGAAGAGTCCTTGCATGCAGCTTTCTGCAAAGTCCCACCCTCCCTCGCTGACCCGCATGACTTCATCATCATTCAATGTTACATTTACATACAGCTCATTTATGAATATCACACGCCACACTTCCTTCTTTTCAAATTTCAAATCTTCCCCTCCAACTCCCAAGTCTTTATCTTCACTGCTATAGCTAGTGTTTGTCTTACTTCTACATCGTGATTTTCCTCCTTATGGTTTCAAAATGTGTAGGAGACGGGTAGTTTTGTATGTTTGGTCGTTAGAGTTTGTATCATTCCAATACTTCATCATCTAGTCATCAATATCTTAACCTCCTTGGTCTTACAGTGATCTTATTGCTTTGACGCTAAAAGAAAGTTGTTCATATCTACTTTTTATTTAATTGAGTATAAATAAAAGTTAACGTTGATGAAACAGATTGTAGTTATAATAATAAGGTTATAAAGATGATCCAAATGATCTTTAATAAAACGTGTACTCAAAATATGCATAACAGAAAACACTAACTTGGAACCCTCCACAAAAGGACAGAACCTAATGCACAGTAGAAAAATATGTGAACTCTCATTTTCAAATGTCGTGTTGACACTGAAGAATCCAAAGACAAATTTCCTCATAAATTCCCCACATCACCACCAAAACTCAAAAAGCAATAGCTCCTTTTGTAAACCCTTTAAAACCCCATCTATACTTTTCCCTATCCAACCATCTAAAACCTGAAAAAGCAATAGAATTTCCGTATATTTCATGCTCAAGCTTTATTCTTTATCTTCATTTCATGGCCTCCACTTCTAACACCAACACCACTACCACCACCATGAACCACCACCAACCCACCTTTGGATCAAACCCATCTAACTCTTCCAACACCACCTTTGTTCAAGCCGACCCATCAACGTTCAGGACCATAGTCCAGAAACTCACCGGAGCACCGGACGAGCCGTCACCGCAAAAGCTCCCTGTCACCCACCAAACCCGATCCATCAACTCTCCAGGTCCTAAACGACCCGCATTCAAGCTCCAGGATCGTAGACCAAATGCTAAGAATCTTCAAATCAACCTCAGCAACAACAGTTCTACCATAAAAAACAATGCTTCTGATCATACCGATCTATTCCATCTCAGACAAAGAGGATTCTTGATATCACCTGTGTCAACGTTGGACTTCTTTGCAGGGCGTGCGAGTCCAAGGTCACCGTGTGAAGAAGAAGAGAAGGCCATTGCGGAGAAGGGCTTTTACTTGCATCCAAGTCCTCGTAACACGCCTAGAGGATCTGACCCGCCAGAGTTGTTGCCTCTGTTTCCTTTGACGTCGCCAAGGGAGAAATATGATGATTCCAATTCCTTTTCTTGAATAGGAGAGGCTATAAGGCAAGGCTAATCATTAGGAATTGCGTTCTATGAGATGTATTTAAGGTCCTTATAAATTCTTACTTCTTGTTGTTGGCTAATTTCCTGTTAGAACTTAGCAGTAGCTGGGGTGACAGGTAGCTTGTGTTCTTGCTCTGTGTATGCGCTTTGAGCACTAATTTTGTTACTTTTCAGTGTCTATTTGCCTTCATTTATCCATCCATAGATAAACTCTGACAACAGGTTTCCATGAATGCGATTCAAGAACTCTATCTGTCATGTATTTAGAAATTAGGTTGGTAGGAACATGGTGAGCTACCTCGTTCCTGTCAGAGAAGAAAATGTTCCAAATTATCCTTTCACCAATTGCATGTGCAAACAATTACATCTATAACTACTTTATCAGTTCAGTTTTATATGTAGTAGTTTTGCGATCCCATTTGTACCAGAAATCCGTCTCTTTAGTCTGAGATAAAGGTGTAGATGAAAGAGCTCGCATAGATCTATACGTATATCAAAGCTGTTTAGTACTTCTTCCTCTTTTTCGATACGAAAATTCTTTCCTGGATTGAGTGAAAAAGGTAAATCTATAGGAGCCTCACTCACTAGTCACTCCTGCTATTTAATATTATATTTTTACGTGTCAGGACTCAGGACAGTACACTGGTATCATTGAAAGGAAAAACCTTGAAAAGTGACTGTAACGAAGTGGCAGTCATTGTACTATCATTGCTCCTGCTCTCTGACGTACGGTTCTGAGGTTAAAAACCTAATCAGATCTCAGCCGTGAACTTTCTAATGAACGGCTGAGATTGTTTTTTGTCGTCAAGACGAATAGTTTCATTCATCTGTTGACTTCTGCCCGAAAGCTTCCAAGCTCTTACACATAGTATACAGAAGACGACAGATTAAGTCCAAATCCTGCAAGAAAACAACAGTCGATCTGTTCATCAACTTGCTTACATCGAACAGAAAACTGGGTGTCCAAAACTTACAACCTTATCCTACTCTTTTGTTGGAAGTTGGAACGTCAAGGTCTTGAGGTTTTCCAGAGAACGGTAAGATGGAAGAATTCAGAGAATTTATACTTGACACCCATATTGTAACTTCATGTCATTTTCTACTATTAGAGCCATTATATTTACAGAAGTTGATAGTAGCTCTTATATAATTATAGCCAAACCTCATACCAAGTTAATATATGGGACTTGTAGTCTTAAGATGTAAAAGGTTACAGTTTTGCTATTTACATTAATACCTCCAATCTAAGTTGTAAAAAAATCTACGAAAACTTCAATACAGGATTATGCAATTAATTCAACCTGGGAATAGATTCCCAATGTCAAACCAACCTTCTTACAACCCCAACAATGATTGCTGCTACTGCTCTTTGCTTCTGAATGTATTTCTAGACCAAGAAGATGCTCCAGTAAACTAGAAATAGAGAAAGATAACACACCTGACACTAGCCCCCAAAGACTGCATGTTCTGAATCAACTATGAAAAATTATCAGATGGTCTACTGAAACATGTATTAGGTAAATTATTAAGCGTATAAGAGTAAGTACTGTGGGTTCTTATCAATATGATGCTCATCAAGTTCTGCATGCACATAAGGGGGTAGATTATACACTTCCGAACAAACTCGGAAATACTGGAGGGAAGATGATGTTGCAGTCTTATGTACAGATACAACATTGAGCTACCAGATTTGGCTTGACGGTATGTAAATAGAAGTGGTTCATATTTCTACGTATATACATTCATTTGCTGACGTGAAGTAAGAAAGGAGGGATGTTACGTTGTCACATGTTTCTTCCAACACGTAAAAACACAAGGAGAATCCAATGTAAGAACTCTTCAATCTCCATAGGAGTTTCTGGTTGTAGACTGGCAAGTTCCAATAGAATAACTCTTGGTGATAAGTCAAAGAAATAGTCACAGCGAGGCTTTCGTTAGCACTCAGCCTTTTATTGACAAAACAAAATTTGCGCAGAAGATGAAACCTCAATTTGTACATAGACAAAATAGGAACATGCCGAGTTTGATGCTTTTAACAAATTTTTACACGGATTCTATATATAAGAAAATTTCCCTCTTCTTATCCAGTGCTAAAATGTTATGAGGGTGAGGCTGTTTTATTATCAACCAGATAAAAAGGCAGCAACTTTCCTGTTGATTAGCGTTGCTTTTGTCACTCTTCAACGAACAGAAGCACAGATTGACTGCTGGTTGTATAACCCAGGGACTCCATTCTGGAACCGTTGCTTATTTCTTCTCCGCTTTGCCACAACTATGAATCCATCACCATCGCCATTCTTATTTTTAGTTACACTTGATGTTTTCGCCTGCTCATTATCACTGGACTGAGTGGAGAAGTTTGCCTTTCCTTCATTTCCCTGGAAAATTTTTATTGTTGCACTGTCATTTGCAATTTCATCAAAAGAATTCTCAGAGCCAACAAACTTGTTCTCACTAGATATAGGTTCACTTGCCGAATCCACATTATGTTGGACTGATTTCACAATGAAGCTTAGCAGAATCTGCCTTGCAAGTTCTTCCTTTCCAGATGAACTGCTTTTTTCTGAAGTGGTATATTTCATGTCATTGCCGGATTCATTATCAACTTCTTCCTCTTTACTCTTGCTAGTCTCAAGCAAAGGGTTTGCCTCTGTTGAAACACCAGTATCTTCACTTCCAAAATGTTCTTGGCAAGCTCTCCTCGGTACAAACTCGGGTGCATTGGGGTTCATACATCGAGGAGGCATCCCTGCAGAAGATCGTTGTTTCAATAAACTCTGTTTCATTCGGCATGCCTGGTTGGATCTATAGAATAGAGGTGATCTAGGTCCACAAGCAACTCTAGCAGCAATAGGAGGTGCCACCAGTGGTGCAACCATGCCTTGACTGTCATTTACATCATAAATATTTGTCACAGCCACCATTTTCAGTGGACGAACCATGGGGAGAGCTCCTGGACTAAATGGTTCAGCTGCAGCAGAAAGTCTACTTCCATTAATTTCCATTGACTTTTCCTGGTCACAAGGGTTCTCTTCAGGTTCAACATCAGATTCTGATTGAGTTCCACAATTTCCCTCCAAAACATCTTCACCCGATATCTTCTCATTGACACAATGACTTGTTTCTTCCTCCTTCGATCTTTCAAAAGGAATGCTAGATAACTGGGTCTCGGTCTTTTCCTTGCTGGAATCTTCTACTGTCTCTACAGATGGTTTTAAAACTGAACCTGGCGGTGCCACAGCTACTTCTTTGTACGATATAGATTTAGATGCAACAGCAGCAAGGTTTCCTAAAGTAGATGAAGCTTTAGAATTACAAACTTTTGTCACATCCTCCGTAATTCTCTTACTATGATTTTGTATTTGTTCAACTGGAAACTCAGTTTTAGAGCTGCCATTAGTTGTTTTCTTGGGAGGAGAATTGATTTCCCGCCTGTAACTATTTTCTCTGAAATTGGATAACCGAGCACCACTTGCATTTAGCTTTGCCAAAGCTGGTCGCCTGATGCCAGATTTCCTGCCATTAGTATTACCTGATCGTCCTCTTTGATTGGCTTCTTGCCATCCTTCATCCGAAGTTGTTTCTTCAACTTCTTCAATTGAAAATGTTGACCTGAACATAGTAACAGCATCGTTTCCTTCTTCTCCATCATAATGAACTGTGTCCACATTCACTTCCTCAACATTATCTACCATGGCCGTTACACTCTGCAAGTCATCATGATTCACCTGATCTTTCATTGTTACTGGTTGATCAGCTTGACTGGTTTTATCATGAAACTGCAGCATCTGGCAAATTGTAATAAGAAAAAAAAGAATGACATTCTATCATCCCCAAGTTGTGCAATTTAAACCAAAGTTGGATAGCTACAACATAATTAATACATTCTCTGAATAAATAAGTACATGTTATCCTTAGGAATGTAACAATGTAAAAGAAAGGAAATAATTTTTCCAATTTCCATAACCTGCATAGGACCATTTTCCAAGTTCCCAATAATAATAAATTCTTCATTTCAATAACCAGTTCACTAAGTAAACTGATTTGAAAATTTAAAAAGACTCCATCAGAATGGCAAACTGATTGGGTTTGCCTTTTCTATTTCATTTTTATCCTCTAAAACGAGCAAGGAAAAGTCAAATTGTCAAGATTATATTGCCTTTTGACATGAAACTAGCGGTGCCAGTTCCAAACACAAGTTTAACTTGCCCATAAAGACATGCAAAACTATATCTATACGTAATAAGCAAGTTGAAGTTTTACCCTTGTACGCCTCTGTTTCCTATGTGTACCGCCTCCTCTTGAATCTTGACCTGGACTGATGTAATCTAATAGATCTGATACACTGCAATAAAGGATCACAGATTTGGTACCAAAAGATGTAGTTGCAGTCTGAATATAAGTAATATGGAGGATACCATATCAATACCTAAGATGACCTTTGCTTGCAATGGATGCATCTGGCTTAGGAGTTCCATTTCTTGCAGCTTCTTGCTGTTCATGAACTCTGGATTCAAAATATTCAAGCCATGCAGCAGCGTCCTGCACAAAAATGTTTCACAAACCCATGTTATGCATACAGATGGACTCCTAAAGCAAAGCCATGGATTATGTACAACATTAACTACATCTTCCATGCCTTCGGGATGGAGAATGAGTAGGTCCCAAGGGCTTTAAACTCCTACAATTATGGCATACTTCTAATGTACATTACACGGTTAGCAAGTATTTCTGCAACACACTCTGTATTTTCTGATTACCTGAGTGCGGAGATCCTCCGATCCAAGTTTTTCTTGAAGTATTTTAAGTGTAGTTTGCTCATGTTGAACACTTAAGGAATATGCTTCCATTAGTGAAAGAGCTATGGCTATGGCATGGTAGCTTGCTGCTGTCTGCAAGTAGAAAAGCAAACAAAGAAATCAGCATCAATAGTTCTTCAATAACCTTTTGATTTTGCATACAAACAGAAACAACTATTTGTATTTGCCTCAAAAAGTAAAGCATATGTATCCAATGCGAGAGACAGAGACCTGTATGTGATCCGCTCCTAACAATCTCTGGTTGCACTTTAGAGCTTCATGAAGATATCTGAGAGCAATATGAACATTCCCAATACCCTCCTCCATCATTGCCACATTGATAAATGTTGCAGCAGTATTAGGGTGAGATAATCCACAGGTAAAATGGAGTAGGTACAAGGCACGATTTACATATCTGCCAAAAATATTTAGCATTCAAAAGAGACGAATGAAAAACCTTAAAAATTGGAGAGGACTTGATAAAGAATAATTGAATAAAACAAGGGAATAACTGCAGGAGACAGGAAGCAATTCAAAATTTAAAAAATAACTGCATGAAATCGAGCTTCCATGTAAATAACTGGTTTTTCTCTAGATAACTTAATATAATAAGCTAAATTTTATTCACTTTTTACATCAACCCTTTTTAATCCAGTCATTTATATATTGAAATGACATTGGCAAATATATGATGAGCTAATAATGGACTGGCTTGGTGACTTACTTCAAAGCTAGCTCAATGTGTTGGAGACGATAATAAAACACGGATAAATCGCCATAGCCTTTCATTGTGTCGGGATGATCAAGCCCAAGTTCCCTCTCATTGATATCTAATGCCTTTTGTTGATAAATAGTTGCCTGAAAAAGTAAATCATATTTAGTATATCCACAGATATATCTACACTCAATTACTAAGAAGAACCTTGTTTAAATTAAAGAGCCAGCAATTTTATATGGATGACAGTATCACAACTCATATTGTAGTTTGTTTTGAACGGCTTCAATGCTTAAACGTCCTAATTCGTAAACCTCTAAGCCTCTGCTTGACACTATATAGAAAAAGTTTCCTCCTCTTGAATAACCAATTGAAGGAAAGAGATTTCATGCTCAATCAAAGTAACACTTTCTATTAACCTAATATGTCATTTGTCTTTATGTGAAGATCCATGTTGCCATTTAAAGCAAATGTCACATAACACAAATATTGAATGGCCAACTCAGTCTTATGTATAGCTAATAAGTTAGTTTACCTGATTAAAATCGCCAGTGTGGTAAAGAACTACAGCTAGAAGACTATAAGCACTTGCAGTAGTTCGGTGATATGGGCCACAAACAGCTATTATTTTTGATAGTGCCTTCATGATAATCAGAAGCGAATATAAGATCAAAAGTTACTCTCCTTAGTTATAGACAATTCATCCTGTATTTCTTGAGATTGAAAGGGATATACCTTAGTTCCATAGTTAACAGCATCCTCCAGTTTTCCTTTATCAAGGGCAATCTTGGACGACTCTAATAAATTCCGTCCATCTGCTGATGCTAATCCTACATGCTGTGAAGCAAAGTAAAAGTATATAATTCACATCAAATTTAGTGATGGCTTAATACAGAGAAAAAGATAGATCAAACTAAGAGAGTTCCTACCTTACACACAGGAACCAGGCTGATGATGTCAGACGTCCTAAAGGGATTAGGAGAGTCCATGTCATAATCTCTAGGAACCAACTCCAACCCAACCTGCACAGTATTTATATTGATATTACTCTAGGGATACATTGAGCAGTCCAAGATTTCAGAAATAAATTAAACTCAATAAGAAAATACCTTTTGGCAAAGTCCGCGGAGAATTGAGAACTTTCTTAACCACTGTAATTCATGTTTTAATGTCCAGCCAAACCTTCTACCAACAAAAGTTCGCAGCCAGTGCAATCTGAGAGCTTCATCATCTTTCAAATATTGGCTATCTTCTACCCAAGAGCATTCCAGTAAGAAGTTCAGGGTTGAAGCAATTGCTGGAGCTAAATCAGCCATACTGGGAACCGCTGCAATAACTGCCTTGAGCATGTGTTTAAAAGCTCGAGTAACCATCTCATGAATGCAAAGTTCTCTTATATGAGGAAGCTTCTCTGCAAGTTCTACCTGTTAACAAGAGAAAAGAAACAGAAAAAGAAAAATCATGAAGCTGCACTTGAGGATTTTCAAAGACACAACTCCACATACATACATAAACAACACATATTATTACTTAACTATGCATTTGTATAGTGAGAGATAGGAGGAGATGGATGAGTCGGAGTAATTGCTTACCACACGACCCAAAGAATGCATCTGCAGTCCCCTTAAATGCATGAAGTCAGTCAGTGTTCGGCCATCCACTGGGGAAAGCTCAAGCGAGCCAAAGTCCGTTACCTAATTTAAGTATGAGAGACAGCATGAGCTATATGTCCAATAGTTAGTGGTTTTATTGGCACAAAAAGTACTGAGCATCAATATTGTTACCAGTTTCGGCAAAGCAATTTCATCATAATACTCATGTGCCATACTGATAAGTTCATCTATCAACTGTAGCCAGAGGTATAGTAGTGCAGTTAGAGCAAGAAGTGACCAGAGGTGTACCAAAAGAGAAATTACAGCAACAAGAAAAGAATCCAATGCATAAGTTAGATCGCCTCTCAAACCTTTAAGTGAAGACCAGTTCCTGTTCCTTTCAGACGTAAGAATGCGTCTTCAGAAATCAAATTCTTCAATCCGTTCTCGCAGCAGGTCTCTTCAAAACCATTATGTCCTACATCAGTTCCCAAGCTTTCATTGCAAATACCAATTTCATTGTCCTTCTCCTCGTGTGCATTACTCATGCTATGTTTCTTGTCCCTTTTCTTCAAAAACTTAAATTCCTTTCCAAGACCTTTCACAGTATGTTCAGTATCATTATCAACCACAGAGTTTTTAGACTTCATATCTGTTGTTTCCTGCTTTTGCAGATGTTTTAACCAAGATGAGCCAAGTTCCCACCTAACAGACCTTTCAGAAGAATGATGATTCTCCCCTAACTTGATCAAACTTTCTTGAACAATTTGTCGAACCAGATGCCTAGATTCTTCAAGATCATCCAAAGTGGAGATAGGCAACTGACCACCTGTTGATTCAGTACCACAATTCTGAAGCAGAACCCTCAAGCTGCAGTGAGTTTTAAAACCTTTAAGTCAATAGGACATAGCGAAAACATTGTGTGAATGCTTGCATTCAGAAGTATATTTAGTACAAGATCCCAAGATTTTGACGTGGACTATTGCAAAACTTCTAAAGCTTTTTCCTTGAGAAGTATAAGTTAAAAATAGGCATGAGACAGAATATGCAGTAAAACTAATCTGATTAAATGCACCTGACTGTTATAAGATAACTAGTCATACCACCATAACAAATATCGAATTCACAATAGCAGATAGCTGAAATGCTTTTACTATATAGCCGGTACAATTAGAATAAATTCTCTAATAGAATGTAAGATTGTAAAATGAGTAAGATCTATTTACATACCACAACCGCATCTTTCAGTTTTTACGATTGTATCTTACATATTTTCCTATATTAGTTGAGACAAGACTGATGATCATATCCTTTTGTTAATTGCTTATCGTAGAGTTTCCTAGCATGCTACTGGTATGTGTTTGCTATGGCCCGAAGCCAATCTTTTTGATAGGGATAGAATGAGATTGTTAATCAGACCTATTAATATTAAGAGCATTAGCTCCCCCATCAGGTTGATCATTGATTTCAATATCTTGAGCATCACTGTTTCTCTTCTTCATGTTGCCAGCAACTTTCACTGTTGCATTGTATCCACAATGTCTTACAATGACAACACCTAATGCTGCGGTATCCTGTGTCAAAAGTTTGCAATGTTGTTTCAGCGCTCTATATTGTGGAAACAATGTTTAAGTAGCAACATGTTCTGATGAGGTAAAGATCAAATCCAATGTAACTCAGTAATTTTCATGCTATTATGTGATTCACAGGAAGAAGGGTCTAAAGAACAATACAATCAAGATGACATTCATAATACTGATATCCATGTCCTGGTCCGAGCTCCTCTGAGCTTCTTTCTCATCCTTTTAAGGAAAGAACTAACCTTGATTCAAATGGTTATGTGAAAAATATTTACGTATTAGTAATCTCACAAAGTACACAGTTCTTGTCTACACAACTGTCCAGAATTAGTAGAAAGGGAGGTCAGGAAGGAAAGGGAACAATGGAACTGCAGATGGTTTAGACAATCTCTGTACAAAGAAAAAGAGATATGCAAAAGGGAAACTATTTAACATCAATGAACAAATGCACCCAACTAATGTTATCTACTAATCGTAGAAGTACAACCTATGGCCACATCGAAGGGCTTGTTGTCCTACATGCATGTGAGATTGAGTAGGTACTTCAATGTTAGTTAGATGTGGAGAAAACAGTTGCACTTACGTGAACAACAACACTCTCATCAGCTGTTATTCCTTTAAGCAAGTTCCTTTGCATAACTTCCTTAGCAGAGGCATCAGATAACTCATGTCCAAATTTTACCTCAGACTTTGAATTGATATTAGCATCATCACGTTTGACAACAATGGACAGGTCTCCTACACGATCCTCAAATAAATTTGAATCCGAACAACAATTTACAGCATTTGTAGTAGAATCAATGAGGCGCCGGATAACTTCTACAGCTTTAAAAATTGAGACGTCAACAAATTGGCTATGAAGTAAAAATGCTTTCCTGTCACGGACCACTCTTTCTTCCTCTGTCTTGCATGGTAGGCTTGCCAATATTTCAAAATAAGTGGCCCATGGTCGAAGATCATATTCACCATTTCTTCCTTGCCCTCCACCACTACCACCCCAACTCTCATCTTCTGATGGTAGGGAAGGGAATTTGGATGGAGACTCGCAAATTGATGGTGGAACAAGCCACGTATTTGCACGAAACCCATAAGGAAGATTACCAAACTGGAAAACAAAATAAATATGACTTCAAATTTTCATCTCAAAAGAAAATCCATAACTGAGTTCACATTTATGGAATGATTCAGTATGACAATAAAATAAAATTCATCACCTTATTGTGCTCTACAAAAGCTTTCATAAGCAAATCGTATGCCTGCACCAATGCAACTCCACAGTTTAGTAACTTCAAACTCCATTACAACAATGCAACATTCCTGGAATATAACGCTTTTACCATTTTCGACCTGTAGCAATAAACCAAAATTACAAAGTACCTACATTGGTGAAAGCCTGGCTGAGATTTTGCAGAAGGTCCACCAACGAATGGCTCTGGAAGAACTGCTTTCCTACTGCATAAAAGCCCTTCACTGATGCTGCCACATTTATTAGCTTCCCATTACAGATTTTGATCTACAAAGTCAGGTACATAGCAGCTTCAGCGACTCCATTCCCAATTAGTGAAATTCAATAAAAATAGAACCTGTGTGCTTATATCATACATCCCTAATCTCAGAAAAGAGACAATGAAGCACCTGAATCTCAAAGTAGTCGCCTTCGCGCCTCTCCTCTCCATCCTTTTGTTCACATCTCCTCAAATCTTCATCAGAAAATTTGATTTCAAGGTTATGCTTCATGAAAAATTATAAAAACAAAGTACTTTTCATGCTATGGCTGCTTGATTGAAAAACAAAAACTGAATGGTCAATTAAATAACATCATTATTCTCACTCAAAAAACAAAGAAAGTTGCTTAACGAAAACGCAGAGGAATATAGCAGCATATGTATTTATGTACGTATATACACTTACTGAGGATGGGAGGAGTGAGGTGAGAGAAAGAGAAGAAGTCGTAGAATTCAGAGAGCTTGGGAGTCGGATGAATCGCCACCATATCTGTGCTCTCCGATGACGAAATGGGGGGCACATTGCTTGCAAAAGGTACAAGCGGGCTTGCTTGAGGCTTACCGTTAGCATTACTCTTTCTCTCCGACGGCGAAGATGGCGGCCGGCGCTTGGAGAATCGGGTGGTGCAGGCGACAATATCGAGGAGTCTCCGCACGTGCGCTACGGCCTGCGATTCCTCCGTGTAGTCCTCTGGTGCAAGATGGCAAACGTGTAAATAACTACGAAAGGCAGGGTATTTTTGAGGGATTCAAATCCTTGAATGGCTGGATTTTACGGGGAAGGGCACAGGTTATTTAAGTCTCGTAAGTACAACGTGGTAACTCCCACGTGGTGCTCAGAGTGGAAGACCACATAAAAGTGTTTTTAGTCACGTGTGCCTTGTCGGCTCACTTTACAAGTATTTTGATGTCTCAACGCTCAATCATAAAACATAATAAAACTAATTGACACTTAAAATAAATTTACAAATTAGACTATTTACAAGGATGAGTTGATTATAAATAGCATAAAGGACTAATACCTTCTCATTTTGGTGGTTTTTTAAAAAATAAATATAATTAAAATTATGAATAAAATATTATAAAGTTTTAAAAAGCCCTAATATTTTTTTTATTAACATATAATTATTTCTATTAACTTATTTAATAAAATATTATTAAAAAGTAATATCATAACATTTTAAACTACTTGAATATTTCTTATTTTAAAAAATTAATTTAAAAAGTACCGTTAGGACATTCTAAGAGTTTGAGTTATTTTTTATATAATTTTAGTTAAAATAATAATTTTAATTATTATTCTACTTTATTAAGTTCTAACATCCACTCTTGGGTCTTGGCTTATTTAAGTAATCATGCATTGAAAGTTCGCTGGTGTACTTCACTGTTGATGACAGCAAACGTATTATTATTATAAGTATTACAACCAACATTATTCTTAAAGGTATTGTCAGAAACTTTGCCTAAAATACCTCATTCACGTCCCCATAATCTCTGCAACTTCTATGGTTCCAAGTTTGAACAACTTCTCAACTTGTACTATAGGTTGTTACTCTTCATTAACTTGGAATGAAAAAGAAGAAGAAGAAGAAGAAGAAGAAGAAGAAGAAGAGGCCAGCCAATTCTAATTCAAACTCAGAAGCTAAAGCCGTTGATTTACTATAACAAACAAGTTTCAAAGTCCCAATGATTTGATTTCTTTCTCCAAGGTGTCGCTTAGCTACCATTTCACTGTATATGATATAGTATTTTATTTTATTTTTTGTACTCTTATATGACAAATATTAAAGAATTTGATTTAAATATATTTCCTAACCTTTAAGGGCTAAACCTACTTCGAAAGGGCCGTATCTTAAAAAAACGACAAAACCTTTGTACCATATGCAAGTGGCAGCCACAGACCACCAATGGTGGCTGAGGCTTCACCTACCTTCAACCATTCTCAGCAAACAAGGCTTGAGTGTAATAATCTCCACTTTGTCATTCAATCTCTTGCCTTTTACCTGAAAAATCAAGTGTATATGCAATCGTTTTGTTAAGGAGAGATTAGAATATGAGATGAGTTACGAAGTTACAAAGGTAAAAAAAAAGGGAAAGAAATAGGAGATACTACTTCGTGGGATAAAGAATAGTTTGTGAGATGGCATGTCTCCACATTAACAGCTAATAGCTTCTTCACATCAAGTATCCTGTCAGTGGAGATACCCTTCAAAAACATCCCATTTCAGCAAGTGATCAAACCTTCTTTCACTAGTGTTTAAACTTATTAGATTCTTATGAAATTCATCTTCCAAAAAAAAAACAGAGAAAGAGGACGGCAAAAGATATATCAGATACCTTCATTACAACTTGAGATTCATGCGGTGTGATGACAGTGATGTCAAGAACATTAGGGACTACTGCACAGAAAAGGTAATCAAAAATAAAATGAAACAGAAAATAACAAAAGTTGAAGAGAAAATTCATATCAGAATATTTAATGAAAAGCTGTAGAAGAAGCGGAAAACCAAAGAAATTACCTTTCTCCTCTTTCTTTTTCTTATCTGCCTTTGCTTTATTCGACTTGCCTCTGCTAGACCTTGGAGCCATTTCTTCTCTTCTATTGACTAAAGAATCAGAAGCAGGAAAAAGGCTATGATCCCTTTTCAGAAAATCAAAGATGCCAGAGGTTGTTGAGTAGATATGCAACAATGAAGAGCATAAGAAGAGGAGTGAAAAGAGAATAAAGAGCAAAGTAGAAAACAGTGAGAAAGAAAGTTAGTTTACCAGAGAGAAAGAGAGAAGGAGATTCAGTGAAAGCTTTCAAGCTACGAGGGAAGATAGGATAAAGGGTTTAACCCTCTTGTGGATCCGTGAGCAATCCTGACCTCTCCTTCACGGTAAAACCTGGACTGCCTTTCCACTCCCTGGCTTCCTCTCTCTATTGTTCTCTCACCTCCTCTCTCTCAATTTCTCAGCCATACCTGAGCCCTTATTATAAGACCGTGCATTCAGACAATGCCAAACGTTGTAGGGACAACATGAATGTGACATGTTGCAATTGGCTCATGGCCTAGCCGAGCAATTTTGTTTTATCACTCGTTGGGTTCTTTGGTTTTGACAATCATTTTTTGATATTTCTAAAATCTATAATCACCACTTTTTTATGCTGCGTTTGAATCAGGCGTGTGTTAGGGATAAAAGCTTTTTATCGTCGTTTTTAAACGTAATTACATGATTAAATTTGCAGGTCATAATTGAAATTTGAAGAAAAGTATGGTGTTAATTAATAAGTAGAAAAAGGGTTGCAGTAAAAAAATACTTATGCAACAGAAATTCTACTTTTCATTAATAATATTTGGTTAATTATCAGTTTTTATCATACCCTCAATTAATAGAAAATAAATCCAACGTATTTATAATTTATATTTATATAATTAATGATATATTTTTATGAAATGTTTTATTTACTAAATTTATTTTATTTGTATTATTTTAATTTAATATTCTAATAATTTAATGACTAATAATTTATTTTTATGAAATTTTTTATTTACTAAATTTATTTTATTTATATTTTTTATTTTATTTTAATTTTTTATTTATACTTTAAATTTTATATGACTAATAATTTATTTTTTGAAATATTTTATTTACTTAATTTATTTTATTTATATTTTCTTATTTTAATTTAATATTTTATTATTTATAATTTTAAATTTATATTATTGATAATATATTTTTAAATTATTTATACAACAATTAATAGTTTATTAAATAAATGGACCTTTTTGTTATTTTATCTCTTTTTAGCAAGCGCAATCGCACCCGCTAAACATTTATTTTCACGTTTCCGCAATTACCCAAACAGCAATTTCAAACACATAAGTACTTGTTGAGAGTAAGTAATTATCATTTCAGCAGGTTGATTTCAGAAAATTATCAACCATCACAACTTCCTGAAACCAAGTCGTAGTATTTATTCTACAATATGTTAATCAACTTTTCCAAAATTAAAATTTTAGCAATTATTAATCAGTTTTTAAGAGGTACTTAGTCTTAATATGAAGGGAGTAAACTCATAAGCTATAACTTTATTAATTTTTATTATTTAGTTCATGGCAATTCAAATGTTGAATTATTTCTTTTGTCACATCCTCAATTGTAATTAGTGTTTCTTGGATGTGAATTCAAACCAGTACATTATCATTTAGAATCAACAGTTCAAGTCATATTATATAACTAAAAAATAAAAAATATATAGATTCTATCTCTTTGGAAAATACCAACAAAGAAATTTAAGTTCGTCGATGATTACATAACCAATTTGGTTTTGTCATAGATTAAATGAAAATTCGAAATCATTTGTATTATTTCGGTTGTGTTGACATATTATTATATTATAATTAAGCTATATTAGAACTGCATTTATCGTGTTCCTTAAATATAGTGATGTGGTATGCCACTTTGAGAACATATTTTATTATAATTTTACTTAAATTACTAAATTTTTTACTTAAATAAGGTTTTAGGTTCAAGTTAAGGAAACAACATATTTATAAAAATACAAAGAAAAATCTACTTTCTACAAAGTAAGGAGCTTTGTGTATCGAGTACATCGACTTTTTTTAACTTAAATTCCTAAATTTATTGATGAAACCAAAATTTTTTCTTCAAAATCTCTTAATCTGCTTGTTGTTATAAGAAACAATCTTCCTGTAGCATCTCTCCCTTAAGATTAGAAAAAAATCGATTTCAAACCAAATC
Source organism: Erythroxylum echinodendron (assembly GCA_027575705.1). Taxonomy (NCBI): domain Eukaryota; kingdom Viridiplantae; phylum Streptophyta; class Magnoliopsida; order Malpighiales; family Erythroxylaceae; genus Erythroxylum; species Erythroxylum echinodendron. The sequence continues at coordinate 5,212,601 of JANZXR010000005.1, read as the reverse complement.
GGTTCCAAATAATTCAGCCAAAGGTAAAAAATTTTATAACATTAAACTGATTTGAAAGCAAATTTTTTGTTTACCAAGCTGAATCGGAACCAAACCGGATTGGAAAACACCCAATCCGGTTCAGAACCAGTTTGTCTAATTTTAAGTAATAGCAAAAGGCTATTAAATTGCAACATCTTCTTCCCATCTCTTTTTCTCTGTAAAATCAATAAAAAACTATAGTAAAGAAATCTACATTATGGTTATCTGGTTGAAGTTCAAACCAAACAAATGGTAAGTCTACAACCAAATTCAAAAAAACAAAAATACGACCACCAAATTTAAAGTCTCCGGCAAAATTATAACAAGAAGTTACAAAGACACAAATAGTATACTAAATTCAAAACCAGTAAACCACATTGTTCATACTACAAATTTAAATCAAATAAAACAAAATTACTTAAATTTTTTCTTCGCCAAATTTTGAAATAATAAATTTGTGCATTTTGAAATTCAGATCGAACAATCTTAATTAGTTTTAAATGTTAGATGTTGACTAATTATAAAAATTTGAATATTTTGTCTGATTAGGTTAATCCAAATCTATATTTGATTTTAATTCAGACTAAAATCGGTCAATTCAGTTTAAAATTGGTAAAAAAATTATAATTCATATTTGATTTTTTTGTATCAAACATAGTCAAATTATCGATTCGAACAAAATTTTACGAGGTCATCTCCTAATTGAAATAGTCTCTTTTGTATTTTACAAAGAAAAAGTTGCGCAGAGACTCTTTTGATTTTTACGAAGTGAGGACTCTTGTAAATTGAAAATTCGTCCCTTTACATATAAAAAGACAGGGTAACTTGATATCCTTTTTCTTAGGAGAAAAGCTTACATTTGTCTTTTAATTAAATAATCAAATATATATTTAAAATGAAAATATGAAATTGAATTTAAAAAATTTTCCTTTCTAAAGTATGTTTGAATAATTTACTTATTATTGATTGAGCCTCGTGTAATTAAAAGTCACGATGGAAGAAAGTGAAGCAAGGACAATGAATCCTTTTAGAAAATGTGTACCCTAATGCTACAAAATCTTAGTGTCGATGATATCAAGGGATCCAAAAGTCAATGGTCCCAATCAAATATTGGGCACTCAGATTGCATGTAAGCAAAAAATATCTATTACTTTTTAATAGATATTATTAAAAGATTGATTAAAATTAATTTAATTTGATTAAAATTTTGAATTGATCTTTTTTTGTTTTTTGTTTTATTTTTTGTTTGATTTATTTTAATAATTTTAATTATTTAAAATCGACTAGTTTATTAATTAATTAATAAATTTTAATAAATTAATCAAATTTATAAATTAAAATAAATTAATTAAATTATCAATTGAATTTTTAATATTTTAATATTTTGTTTAGTCTAATTAAAATTTTTTTTAAAACAGTTGAAATTTTCCAAATCTTACGTCAACGTCGTTGTCGTCTAATTTTTAAAATATTAATATATACAGAGAGGAGGGAGGACGTGTGCGGTGTGTCTCCAAGGGCTTCACATGTTTTTCCCAAAATCACAGTACCTGTCGTGAATCACTTTGTCATTAGTAATTATTCACAGATTCTTATCAACGTCTTTGATGGAGTCTTGTCAGTACCATCATGAATCATGCATGATGACCTCTGTACTGTTGATTATTAAAAGATGGACGCTTGTTTTTTTTTTTATATATATATTTATTAGTTTAAAAATATATATTATAAGTAAAAGTAAAATTATATTATATTTATAAATTAATTATTAATTATTTAAATAAATTAAAATATATATTTTATAAAATATTATGTCCATTCTTTCGTGTTTCCTTTTCCTCACTTGTCACGACACAGGACACCAGTTTTGACTAGAGGCTCTTCGCTCTTGAGTCTTGCCTTTCATTCTCAACTACCACGCCAATTCTACAGGAGTACAACTCCCTCTTTTTACACATGAAATGGGCCTCCATCCTGTCCCAATTAATTTTCTCCACGTAAATGTGTGATGTCATATAAACGTTTAAATGATATAAATTATTTTATTAAATTTTATTCATATACTTATCTACAATTAACGTAAATATATAATTAAAATTAACTGAAACTGAATTAGAATATCATTTTTAACACAGATCATAGCTCTTTTTTTTTCTTATTTATCCGAAAGCCTATTTGTTTTTATTTATTTTCTAAATTTAAAATTTATTTTTAAATTTGGTTAAAATATTTCTCATTAAAAATTTTTAGTTTCTGTTTTCTTTTTAATTTTTCCGGCTGTAAAAATTTATTAATTATTTTATAATATAATTAACTATTAACTAAATATATATTATTTAATTTATTTAATATATATTTATTAATAAAAATATAAATAATTTAATTAATTAAAAATATGAATAATTTAATTATATTTAATAATATATTTAATTTTTGTAATTAAATTAAATTAAAATTATTAGTAAATATAATTAATTTTAAAATATATTCAAAATATATAAATTTTAACTAAAATTTTGATTTAATAATTAAACTATATTTAAATAAAATTTAATTTCTACATTTTATTTTAATAAAATAAAATAATTTTTAACCATTATTTATTTTTTAAATACTATAAATGAGATTAAAACAAATTCAATTAATTGAACATAATTTTTTTAATTTTTATTTAATATATAATCATTATCAATAATAAGAATATAACGACATTAACCTTAACAACCAAAAAAAAATTAATGTTATTTGAAAGAAAATTAAAAATTAAAAATTAAAAATTAAAAATTAAAATTAAAACTAAAAATTATACTAGTAAAATAGAAATATACAGTATATAAATTTATGCTTGAGAGAAAATATTACTTATTTCATGATACAAATATTCGAGTCCATGAGTATTAATTCATTACTATTCTACTTTATTTATTATTCTGCTTTATTTATAATAAATATTTATAATAAATATTATACATTTAGAAGGTCATCGCACCGATACAATCAAAGTCTGTAAAATCGTTATAAATCAAATTATTTGAACAAAAAGTTAAATTTAATAATATTTAGATTCCTAATTAGTCATTTAATATGCATGATTGCATCAAATATACCATTAAAATTTAAATGTATATATAAAATCGTCTCCAATGTTACATTTTTAGGGCACTATGTGATGTTAATATAAAGTTATATTTTATAGTAACACCTACTCATGCACTTATTTGATTAAACTTTGTTTTTCTTAAAATTGATTCCAATAATGATATAACAACAGACTACTAAGTAATCAAATTTGTGATTCTATACTTCATTCTGTATTGAATCTCAAATGTAAGTTTAAAGTTGAAGATTTGATTATTAATTAAAAAAAAAAGAAAATTGTACAAGCTTTTTTAATTCAAATTAAAAGATTTGGATTAGGAAAAAAAAATTAAAGATAGTAAGATACCCTTTTCTTTTTCAAACAAAATCGAATTGGAAATTAAACCGATAAGACAGAAGTTTAGAGTTTAAAAATTTTAACTAATATTAAACTGTCATAAAATCGATTAAAGATTGAATAAAATTGAAGAATTTAGAAAATAATGGTAATCCATGTGTACATAAATATGATTTGATTCAAAATTGACGAATATAGTTTTGAGTTAATTAAATTTTAATTAATTCAAATTTTAAAAAATTTTAAAATTAAGATAAATTCATACTCAGTTAATAATTTAACTCAATTCAAAACAACAAAATTAAATTAATTATAATTATTTTATTTTATTTAACTAAAAACATATCCTAGATTCAAGATTTGTCATCCTTAATTAAGGGGAAGATTCAAATTAAAATAATAGTTAGTCAATTATGGAAGAACCTTTAAAGTAACGATTTGGCCAAGGTATATAAGTTAAGTCTCTAGTCAAAGGCCACCACGAAAAAAGATAGATGAAAAAAAGGTGTATATATATGTATATCGAATCAGCCATCACGTAGTTAAAAGAAGTTCGTGCATTGCCTTGTCATTGAATAAGTTGACTAAGATTAAGATTAGGCATATTAAATCTCATTCAATTCATATGTATATATAATTTTTCCTATAGTTCTGCTGGCGGCATTTTTAATCAACTCTATCTGCGTAACAAAAGACCAATTCACATTCTCAAACCACGTTGGGTTTATGTCATATGCTAAAAAGAAACAATAATAAGAGTTCTAACTTATTTTGAGTAATTAACTGCAGTCCAATACTTGATTTTGATTGGACATGGAAATTACAACAAAGATCAAGCCCATTTTAATAAGACTATAACGCTGATTGACAATCAACTGATTGTATTAACTGTTAGCTGATAACTGATTATGTCAGCTTATTTGACCAACGGAGTGCATTAGCTATTTGTTAAAGATGTTTGGTAAAATTAGTCGGTTAATATTAACTGTTTATGTGTAAAATAATTTATGAGGACATGACTTTAAAAAAAATTATAAAGGTGTGAATATTATATATTTTAGTGTTTCATTAAATATTCTTATAAAAATTTATATTTTAGAGAAGTTATGTTCACCTATGCTGTTTCATCATTTATGAAAATTTTATGCAACTTTTTCTATTTTTATTTTCATTTAAGGGCAACATTTTATTTTAACTTATAACTGCATAAAAGATACAATTGACTTTTAATAGTTAAAATTTTGACTTGTTGATGAAAACGCTCCTACTGAGGAGCGTTTTCTTTTTTCGCTGATTATGTTAAATCGGCCATTGGAAGAGCTACTCACCAAACAACTTTTACAGCTATTTGACATTTCAAACAGCTCATGACAACCAATCAGTTAAAAAAATAGCTGATTGGTTGTCTAGCAAATGAGGCCTATGATTTGTTGGGTCCTTATTAATAGAATTGAATGAAATGTAATATTATTCCATCGTTTGATATGAGTATTTATAATGGAATGAAATAAAATGAGATAGAAGATTATAGTTTCATATTACATTTCATTCCATCATAAACAGTAAAATTGAGAAACCTTTGATTTGCGGGATTTATGATGAAATATAAAATGATAAAATAACTTTTGATTATATTACATTATAAACCTTTATTTCAAACAATATTTCACTATATTAAATTATAAACTTTTACATTCATCCCAAACAACATTTTTATATTATTACATTTACTTACATCCTATTTCATTCAATCAAAAACCTTATTCTTTTTGTTTTTGTTTTTACATAATTACATATTTTTAATTAATATCTTTACATAGGATTGACATTGCTTTATATTCGTAAAAATTGTAGTATTTAATTTTCAAACGTATATAAAGTAAATAGGTAGATGCATAGAATAACTAAGAATTAATGTTATTTTGATTGAGTAAAATAACAAAAGTGAACCGACTTGATTTGTTTGATAATGAAAAGATTGGATAGATCAATTTTTAGGTTAGTTTTTAATTTTTTTGTTTGATTTATTTTAATAATTTTTGATTGTTTTAATTGAATAATTTTTGTAAACTAATCATTTTTTATAAATTAAAACAAACTAATTTATATTCATTTAACATTCATCTTTTACAATTAAACTTTTATTTTTTTAATAAGTAAGGATAATTTTTTTTAATTCTTCAATTTTATTCAATCTTCAACTAGTTTTATAACAATCTAAGTACCTGTTTGGATGAGCTTATATCAGTAGAGCTTTTGTCAGTAGAGTCTTTTTGAAAAGCTCCAAATTTGAGTTTCTAAAAAAACTATTTATATTAAAAAAGTATTTTTGTATTTTACGACTAAACACTCATTTTTCTTAAAAATAGCTTTTGCGGAGGGAAAATGTTCTTTTTTACCCATTAAAAGCTGAACCAAACAGGCACTAATACCAGTTTAACTTTTAAACATTGTATTTTACTGGCTTAACTTCTGGTCTAATTTTTAAAACATTACAAAATAAAATAGTTTTGAAACTCGAAACATAAAGTGATATTTTGCAATTATCATTTCCTCTATAATGAGAAATTAACATATAGGAGGTGTTTGATAAATAACTTATCAGATGTTTTTTAGCTTATTGACTAGAAGTTAGCTTTTTTTCGAAAACAACCTTTCTACTGTGTAGGGATAAGGTTGCATACTATCGGACCTCCCCAGACCCCGCTTCATTGCGGGATTTCAGACTGAGTAATGATAATGATGATGACCAAAAGTTAGCTTTTTGGCCATCTTAAGAAGTTATTGATGTATTTAGTGAAGGAGCTTTTAGATTTAGCTATTTGCCTAATGACAGTATTGTCCTCCACTTTACTCTCTAATTTTAATCTATGTGTTTTCAAAGTTAATTTTTTTTATCGTACAATTATGTTGTGAAGTTTGGATAAAGGGGTTACTTAAATTTTTTAATTTTTATTTAATTTTATAATATTAGTTTACATTTAAAAATATCGTAATATTAAGTTTTTGAATGTAAAGAGTCACATCAAATTAATATTTTTAGTATATAACTACTATATATCGTATCTGTACCATACTATAATTATAGATATTTTTAATTTATTAAATAATAAAATTCTTATATATTATATGAAAAATACTAATATGATGTAGCTCGCTGCATCGATCATATTAATAGAGAATTTAACGTTAGATTATTATTATTATTATTATTATTATTATTATTATTATTATTATTATTAT
>JANZXR010000005.1:5152390-5170458 GCA_027575705.1 Erythroxylum echinodendron | reverse complement strand
CGCTATAGATGAACATAAAATGAGCATAAACGAATCTGAATTAAGTCCTAAAGAGCCACTCAAAATGTCCATTAACACCATTATCTCTCTCACCTTGTGGTTGCGCACGGAGCCTCATAAATTCGTACTTTCTGCATTAAGAATTTATGGACTTCCACTGAAGCTTACGTATACGCCTCTACCATTCTACCTCCTTCCTCTATGACAACTGGCGATACCGTTTCCCCATTTATGAGGGCCAATATTAAAATAGTTGAACGATGATAAATATAAACACATTGCACGTTAGGCCTAAAAAGGGAAAATTTGAGATCAAATATGCTAACATCCTTTTTTTTTTTTTAGTTAGCCTGAGGGGTGTTTTAAGAGGGTTTCAAATATAAGAAGGTACCTTTAAATCATTCACACTCAGACTAATTCCTGCTCACACCGAGTCAACCTGTAAGGAGTAAAGTGTTAACATCTTTGTTAACAATGATATATTTTGTTAATATAATAATATTTGTTCCTAATATATAATTAAAATTTCAATTTTTTAAATTTCGTTCAAACTTTAGCTTTCAATAAAAAATTTCAACGTAAAGATTCTATTACGCAATTTTTTCTACCAAAAAAAATCTAATTTGAATTTGGAGGAAGCACAATTGAGACGAGAGTCTCGTAGGGTTAATGATTTTTTGAGAGTATAATTTTTAAAAATTTTAAAATGTTTAAATGAATAAGATAAAATTTCATATAGGATGAACTAAGTTATAGTGAACTCCGCTAGTAATTAGATTAGAATGGATGAGCATTTATCGAAGAGTATATACTAAAATTGAAAAAAAGATAATTATTCTGTAAAAAATTTAATATTTGGTGTTAGATATTTATGTAATGACTAATAATTTATATATTATATACAAATATTTATATAAATTAATTTAAAATTATTTATTTCAATCAAATCTTAAAAAACTTATGTGAAAATTTATTTTAGCATAAGATGACTTTTTTTACCTAATATTACAACAAAATAGGTCAAAAGTTAATTTTAAACATCAATTTTTAAATTATAATTATTATGACAACTTAATTATATTAATTAAGATTGTTACTTTATAAAACATGCTATACTTATGCAATCCAATTAATCATCCCGTTATTTTCTAATTTGAATCTTCATATTTTATTCTTCTAATATTTTTTTTATATTTGTAATAAGTTTTTCAATTTTAAATTGTTCAAGTAATTCTTGTTAGTATCTTTTTAACTTAAATCATATGATAATTGGAATCAAAATTTATCCCGATAATTTATCTTTCTTTCATTTAGTAGACGTCATAGCAAATTATTCTTTGTTTTTTGATTTTTATACATAATATTAATTTTATGTATATATTTTATATAGATAAAATATATTGTTTTTATTGTAAATTGTTCAAATATGATAACAAATAAAGTGCATTAGCAAATGATATATTTAAAGATTGGAAACATTTTATTAAGAGACTCAAAGAATATGAAAACATCATAATTATCGTTATCAAAGCTCGAAAACAACTCAATTGAGAATTCAGTAAAAAACAAAGATTTATTATTGATAGAGTGTTGAAATTTAGAAAGAAAAAAATGATTTTTTCATAGAGTAATATGACAAGAAGTGTGTAATTTGATGGAAATAGGATCGCAATAGCGACATCCTATGTGTTATATCCCGTAACCAAGAAAACAATAGCATCGCAATAGTTATATCCCTTTAACTTATATATATCTAATGCGAAACCATTTGAATCATCGTCTACAGCTGGTAATAGTGCGCAAGCTCAATGGTTTGATATTGATTAACTAAAAAATTCCAAATTTCTTTTACAGTTTTATAATTAGCAAGTTGAACATGAATGTATGAATACAAGTGACAATCTAATGCTTTTTACTGCCTCAATCTCCAAAACAATACATAAATATGCGTTACTTTCACTTGTCTCTTTGGTTAGCTTCGCGATAATTTCAGTAACAGCACGCTAAAGCTTGTAAATTATTGACAAAAACTTGCTTACATTCAAAGGTTGTATTTTGAACCAGTCATAACAGTTATAATGAGTTTTGCAATACCAAATTTATCCATAATAGTATAAATATCTGCAGAAGTACCGTAAAACAAATATAAAATCAATTGCAAAAGGATTGATTCAGTCGAACCCAAAAACTATAAAATGCGATAGGCGGGAAACAATATGGCAGAACATGCTAAGAACAACCATGCCAAAACGATGCTCCAAATGAAAGGTTTCGGAAACAACATATGCAACCAGAAAATTGCTCCTAATGTGTAGTGGATGAAACAAAAGTTGCGGATGGTAATGACCGTCGGAAACTTACAAGTGGAATAATTCTACGTCCAAATGATACATAAAAAAATAAAATAAATTATATTTAAAGATATGACTCGTAATTTAAAACCTTATGGTTTTATATTGATGTCTGAAGTTTTCATTTTATATAAGCTTATTTTAACTTGGTCTAATTTCTCTTCATGTCCTCTCAACCACCCCCCAAAAAAAACTTTATTGATATTAAAGTTGGGTTAACGAAGTACAGTAAATAAATATTTATAAATTTGAGTAAGATGAATGGTGATTCATAAGATGATATATATATAAGTTAAAGGTGAGCTATTCCGATTCACGCACACCCAACTTCTACTGATATATATAATCATCTTATGTGCCATTAATTTTTTGAGGGAATAATGACACCAATTTCAACAACTCTCCCCAAATAAAATAGTCGACGCTCTTATTTAACTTTGTATGACTAATTGCATGGCAGGGGAGGCATATTCTACCAATTTTATAAGGAAATGTGCTTATGATTCGGATTGGTCTCTCTTATAGAATAGTGAAATTTTTTAGTAACATAGTACCTAATACAATGTGCATAGACACCTAATAATATAGACCCCTAATTAATGCACCTTCTTAGATGGTAAGTGGCAATATACATATATTCAGGAAGCCATTTATCAACAAACCATGACTTCTTTATACCCCCAAATCAAGCTGTCAGCCTACTCGTTTAATCTTATATAACAAATAATGCGTTCAAGGAGGCATATTCCACCAATGTTTGAAGAAAATGGGGATATGATTCTGATTTTTATCTTATAATTAATACAATATGTATTGTATAGACCTAATAATTCTACTAAAATTTATAGATGGAATATTCACATGATTTAGTCAAACTTTCACCATTTTATAAAATTGTTGTACGGTAAAAATTTCTATTCTCACTACAAATTAATTTTCATAAATAATTCTAAAATTTTGAGGCTTACAAATATTTTTAAGCCTTCAACCTTCCCTATCATGGCGAGACACTAATGTACAATTGTACGGGCTAATTTATTATGGTGGGTTTGTCTAGTATACAGATATAGGGATACGGGTTAATTTATTATGGTGGGTTTGTCTAGTATACAGATATAGGGATAACTTTTGATTTTATATAATTTTGATTTGTGTCTTTCATGTTATGATAATTTTGTTATCATTTAATTAGGACTATGACACTTAAATTAATTACTTAAATAAAATTTATATATGAAAATTTCATTTTTGTATATTGCAATCTTAATTGAACTGAAATTGGAGCGACATACATACGTGCAAGAGTAGACAAAGTATTCAGAATTGATGAATTTTTCAAATTAATCGAATTTTCTTTATGGACTGCTGAGACATCGCTTCCGCCTCCATAGGCATACATGTCACCTTCGAGACTGAAGGAAGCTTAAAGCAAGTATGTAGTATAAACCATTAAATGTGAATATATATATAGCTTAATAAAAAGAAATGGGATGTACATAATAAGAAAAGTGACATAGTTTAGAGGATACTAAATACCTTGAAGCAGAAGATCCGCTATGAAAGGCAAACGACGATTTCTATAGATACTGGAGATTTTTTTTCAATTTTGGTTTGCTCAATAGAGACAATTTTGCCACATTCTTTCTAATAAGGTATGAATTAGGACTATTCGGAACTAGTCTCTATGCTAACATTCCCTGATGAGATTAAAGTTAAACGTCGATGAGAAGATAGACATAAAAAATTACAAAGATAGAAATTAAATCATCTTCAAAACACAACCATAAATACAATACATACATCAAATGCATAATTAAGAACTCACAATAAACACCTAAAAGGTTTTAGTGAATAATCACAATAAACATGAAGTTACATGAGGTATAAGTACTAAACAATGCAATTTTTCTGAGATTAAGCCCCCTAAATTAGGACAGTAACTCACAAGCTTTTCCTAATGTGTAGTGAATGAAACAAAAGTTGCTGATGATAATGACTATTGGAAATTATATTTAAAAATATAACTTTTAATCTAATATCTTATAGTTTTATATTGAAATCTGTTGCCTTCATTGTATATAAGCTTATTTTGACTTGGTCTAATTTACCTTCATTATAAGATGATTCAAATGGTTTCGCATTCGATATATATACACCAATTTTAACAACTCTCCCCAAATAAAATAGTCAACACTCTTATTTAACCTTGTATTACTAATTGCATGATAGGGGAGGCATATTCTGCCAATGTTAGAAGGAACTGTGCATATGATTCGGCATTTTTTAGTAATATAGTGCCTAATACGACGTGAATGGACAGCTAATAATATAGACCCTAATTAAGCTGTTAACCTACTTGTTTAATCTTATATAAAAAATAATGTGCATATTCTACCAATGTTTGAAGAAAATGGGAACATGATTCTGATTCGTATATTATAATTAATAAAATATGTATTGTATAGACCTAATAATTCTAATAAAATTTATAGACGGACTATTCACATGATTTAGTCAAACTTTCACCATTTTGTAAAATTGTTGTAGAGTAAAAATTGCTATTTTTACTACAAATTAATTTTCAAAAATAATTCTAAATTTTTTTGGCTTACAAATATTTTTATCCCTTCAACCTTCCCTATCATGGTAAGACACTAATGTATAATTGTATGGGTTAATTTATTATGGTGGGTTTGTCTAGTATAGAGATATAGCGATAACTTTTTTTTTTTTGGAATACAAGATACAGGGATAACTTTTGATTAAACATAATTTTGATTTGTTTCTTTTTTATCATTTAATTAGGACTATGACACTTAAATTAATTACTTAAATAAAATTTATATATGAAAATTTCATTTTTGTATATTGCAATCTTAATTGATAATATAATAATTTTAGCATAGTTTTATTTTTGTTACAGAACAAGAACAAGGCCATTAAAAAGTGATTACAATATTTAATTTTATTTAAGAAACTTAATAATCTTTTCTCTAATGAAATTAAAGCCTACTGTAAATCAAATAAGTACAAAAGTTTCTTACAAAGCAGTTTTTCATGTATAGAATCTAGATTAAGAAAAGGTTGATGTACTTTTTTCCTACTTCTATATCAAGAATTCAGGGTCTTCCGTTGAACACTATATATAGGCGCTATTATTCTACCTTCTTCTTCACTGATAAGTGGCAATATATATAGCCAAGAACTCATTTTACTGTCAATAAACCATGAATTCTCTATCACCTCCAGTCATTGAGCTACCTGTCATAGACTTTTCTAAGACAGATTTGAAGCCTGGAAAGTATGCATCTCAGGAAGATTTGAAATCTTGGCATACCACTGGAAATCTGGTGGTTAGTGCACTTAAGAAATATGGCTGTTTCCTGGCAAAGTATGAGAAGCTCTCAAACTGTCACCAAAAGCTTTTCCAAGCGTTACAAGAGATATTCGATCTTCCTGTTAACACCAAGAAACCAAAAGTTTCTTATATGCAAGATTTTGCCTACAAGAAGAATCATGCTGTCCTGCGTCCTGAACTGTATGAAAGCTTTGACATTCCTGAGGCCACAACCGAAGAAGGCATTAAAAAATTCATCACTAGCATGTGGCCTGAAGGAAGCCATCATATGTGGTATTAATTATTTTTAAACATGATTCTAATAACTTTTGCGGTATCATAGCAGTGGCTTATACTATCAGACCTTGTTGCTTGATTACAATGACAAACTGATACATTTTCCCTTTTATTTGTTGGTTATGGTTATTTAGTAAACACATTCTATCATACACAAGAATCGCAGCATGGTTGGAGGAAATGGTGAGGCAGATGGTGTTTGAGCACTATAAAGTTAAATTACCTAAGGAATCGACTGGTTACATATTTCGAATGATGAAGTACAAAGAAGAAGTCAGATTGGGCTGCTCTGACCAAGAGTTTCTTGCTGTGCTAGACCTAAACCAGGTTAATGGCTTGGAGATGATGAAGGATGGCCAATGGTTTAGTATTGATGTTAAGCCATCAACCTTCCTTATCATGGCTGGCAAGCCGCTTATGGTGCCTACCTAGTTCCCTATTCTTTTCCCCAAGTGTGCATGTACCAATATGTTTTATATATGGTCCAAGTTATTACTAAAGGTTTGGTGAAAAATACACTTTATGATCGTTTATCAGAATAATCATCAAAATCCGGTTCAAGTACTCAAAACAAGGGTATCTAATCATATGTATCCATAGATGTACATAAGATTAAGTAACTATTTCTAAGTTTTCTGCTGTTTCTTTACTTGAGCAGGGATGGAGCAACCGCAACATAAATCCTCCAGAGCTTCTAGTGAGGGTGCGTGGGAACCAAAAAAAATACTCAGTTGGGCTATTTGCTTACTATGACGAGAAGGGCAAAAAAAAGCGAGTTGGGAGTTCAAGTCGTTCTTAGATTATCCAAGAGTTGTCGTATATGTCTACGTCTGTGTCCTTTGTCTATGGCAATATCCTCAACTTTATTTCCAGAGTGCAGCCGTGAAAATTGGTTGTTCTTAGATTATCCCAGAGTTGTCGTACATGTCTACGTCTGTGTCAGCAATATCCTCAACTTTATTTCCAGAGTGCTGCCGTGAAAATTGCTTGCTCTCCTGCTATTATTATCTTGTATTTTGGTGTGATATGTACTTGTTGTTAATTAACAGTATGTTCAAGTATTTATTGTTATCATAATAAAGATGTTAATTTCTAGATATAACAGCTTTTTATATTTTAAATCATTTGTGTGGATAAAACTTAAAGCAAGGATAAAAATAGAACTGAATGTGAAATTTGTCTCTAAACTAAACTGTTAGACTATCACATATTGAATAAGCATGAAAATATGAACAAGTTTATAAATAGCAAGGGCCATCATTTTGACAATAATTGATCTAAACTCAATTCTTATTAGTGAATTATAACATGATATCAAAGCCGATAGTTCGGCAAAGGACGAGTATAGAGATGATAGTCGAATCCCGTAATTACTTTAAGTGACAATTAGATATTTAGTCACAGTTGCACTTAAGGAGGAAGTATTAGAGTATCTCATATTGACTAAGCATGAAAATATTTAAGGGTTTATGACCAATTATCCAAATGAATGATTCTAGTAATTTTGACAATGATTGACCTAAGGTCAATTCTTATTAGTGGACTCTAATATCAACGAGTGAATTTGTAATTCTTATATCAATGAAGAAATGTAAAAAAAAGTCAAATTAGAGCTTGAAATTTTGACTACAATTAAATTTAAACACTAATATTTAACACATAAAAAAGAATTTTAATACTTTAGAAATGTTCAACATGAGTTCTGAATCACTATTTTTGTTAACTTTCTGTTCAAAAATTAAACATAGATGACATATATATGTAACAAAGATTAAAAAAATAAAAAAAAATTTATAAGTTTCATGTAATCCACTTTTTCTTTTTATGTTTCCTTCCTCATCTCTAGTTGTTCGTTTTTTTATCCCTTTGCATTTATTTAGATGGCTTGAGGAGGAAAAGTCCAATCTGTTGTGTTTGTAGCGTTTGAAAGTGAGTATAAGCTAAGCAAATATCAAGCTTACGATAGCCACTTTCTATACATCGGATTAAGGTCTCAAGAGATATGGGAACCCTTTGTTCTGCGGACAGATTTGTGGAGTCTTAATCTGCTGGGGGAATCCTGATGATGTTGCAGCATTTGCAAAAAAATTGCGGACGGGACTGCCATTGTTTCTGCTGCTGGCACTAATCGGCTTGGGAAAGAGTAAGATCTTTACTGATTCTGCTTCCTCTGCTGCTGCTTTGAAAATGAATCTACAGCCATTAAATTAGTTTTTACTTATTCTGATGCCACAAAAACTGATTAAAATGATGGTTATCAGTACACCTACGTGATAATTTGATGGGTTGATGTGCTGTGGAGGAACACGACTATTTGCTTCTCCTTATTTCTTCTTGATTGTCCATATATTTGCATTTCACTGTCATTGATCGAGGCTGGAGATTGAATATGAGTTTGACTAAGAAGCTGCAGCATTTTGGTCTTGTTGCAACCTTTTCTGCTGTGACCCTTCATTTTTATTGAGATTAAGTTGTCCAGGTAACAAATTAATCCACCAAGACAGTAGCAAATCATCAAGCATGATTATATTGAAATGTGTAAAAGTTCTGTAGTTATACCTTAGGACCCCAGTTTCTCCAATCAGCCTGAGACGGCACTGAAGCTGGATGTTGATCGACGGCAGCATTTGGACCATCATCTCAAATCCAGATTATGATCAGTGGTATTACCTGCAGATTCTGAACACATGTCCACATTCTAAAAAGATAAAATCCATGATTGAATAATTTGATCAGAAACAATTTTGTATGCATCTCAATCACCTATCACTAGAATTGAGCTCGTTTTCGCAAATGCTAAGATTGAAAATGGTCATGACTTCTTTGCCATTCCACTTAATTACAGGCTGCAGCTTTATCATGGGCTCTGCTAAAAGTACGAGAACATTAAAAACGCCATGATCAAATGTCATTTCAGAAGTTGAACAATTTATCACGTGAAAATTTACTTATCGATGAGTTTAGTGGCCTAACATGCCATTAATTAGAGGTTTGACATTAAGCTAATTTTTTAATAATTTGAAATTTTAACTATTTTATTATTATTATTAGTAATTCCAATTAATAGTACAAAATTAAATAATAAAATTCATGATTTTAAATATAATTTACCCTTAAAATTATTAGAGACGAATAATAAAAATTTGACTATCTGAAATTGTCTGAATTTGAACTAATGTACTTAGTATATTCAAATATTTATGTAATACATATTAAAAAAAGAATATTTATGAATCTACCATTAAAAGAAAATAAAAACTTTTATGTGTGTCTTCCAATATATCTTGAAGATTAAAATGTATAACCCTAAAATTATATTTAGAATCCCTAGTTTATAGTGAAAATTTTGTCTTGTTTGCATTGTAAACATAGTCATACTATGCGAGTTATCATGCTTTCTACCTTGTTTATGTTTATTTTGTTTTCCCTGTTTGTCTCGATTTTCTAGGACAAACACGTTATGCAATCCATATACGACGAAAGTTAAACAGTGGTTCCAGCTCATGTGATGGGGACATTTAATAAACTAATGTATTTAATAGCATTAAAAGATAGTAATTGATAACTATATTTAGATACAGTTGAACCTACCACTCGATCTTCTTCTTCAACATATATGGCCAAGAAGCCATTTTACTTTCAACAGACCATGACTTGTGTATCACATTCAACCGCCAAGCTAGCAGTCATGGACTTTTCTCAGGAAGATTTGAAGCTTGGCTTGCAAGTTGTAAGCAGATGGAAAGTGCACTTGAAAAATATGGGTGCTTCATGGTTAAATACGACAAGCAGGTTTCTATGCTTCACGACGCTCTCTCTAGCGTGTTAGAAGAGATATTTGATCTTCCTGTTGAAACCAAGAGAAAAAAATACCTCTGATCTGCCTTTCTTTGCCTATCGTGAGCGTCACCCTGTGTTCCGTCCTTTACTTCAAGAAAGCTTTGGCATTCCGGAGGCCACAACCCTCCGAGGAACTCAAAATTTCTTTGCCTATCTTGATAAGCTTTTGGAATATCAAAATTTTATCACCTGTCAACTTGTCTTTAAGAAAAGCTCCGAGAGAAGTATACACAATTTTGGATAATACAATCTTCATCTTATGAGCAAGCATTTTAGAAATTACTTTGTAAATTATGTTGCAACATGATATGAGGCAAAAATCCTTCATGACACTTCATACACAATAGTTAGTTGAATATGATTATTAAAATTTAGTAGTTTCAATATAAATCTTGACTTTATATTGAAAATTACGAGGAGAAAAAGTAGGGAAAGGTAAAGGGAAAGATTAGAACCATACCACGACAGCTGGCTACCACTGTTGGTAATGCAACTACAATCTTGAGAAAGGGATAAGAAGGCTGTTGCTGGTAACACATAATGCTCCTCTTTTGCACTAGTTCGATTCGTAGAACAAATTTGGGTGCCTTACTATTCCTGTTAACATCCCGCATCCTCCCCTGAAGCATGGAAAATAACTAGAAAATCCAACATGATGGAGAGACATAAACAAGTGGCAGAGTATGGATACCTCAAGAATCTGGTGAAAGCAGGAAATATCTTCAGGACCCATACCAGGAGGGCAGCTGACGTAGAAATATGGCTCAAATCCATGAACATGGCAGCAAACACTATTCCCTGGATAATTGATGATATCAACATTAGTAGCATGTTAATTTTCAAAAAAAACATCAGTAGCATGTCCAATTAAATTTCTTTTTATTTGCATTCTGTAAATTTTAAAATTACATACTTCCATAACAAAGATGAATTTCAAGCAAGTGGTCCCTTGTGTCCGGAGAACTTCACGAAAACTCCCAAGCATAAGGTGAGATAATGGCACAGATAAAGGCTCTGTGCGCAATCTCGGAATAAAGAAATGCAGCAAACTCTAACTGCATAGAAGGCTTTCAAGTTTCAATCTGAGGTTGCCGCCCTTCCAAATTCAAGAAACCATTGCTACAAACTTCAAGGGAACTTATTATATAAATCATAAGTCATGTGCTAAAATTGTAGAGATGACGTTATGGATGTGGCATTAATCTAGTTAAATAAATCAGGAAAAAAAACACATAACGATCGCCGGTGCGAAATAGATAAGTAAGGTATACTTTGGTCATCACTTCTGCCCATTGGATTATAAATAGTGGAAAAGAATAGGGACAATTGCCCAGAGATTCAACCATCGTACTTATAACGTCATGAATGGCTCCCTAACCAAATACACATTGCACTAGTGACTGTACAATGCAATCAGCATAAACAATGCATGTGTACATGTTGCTTAATTTTTTCAATCTTATTTATGAGAATTCATCCTACATAAAACAAAAAAGACGAGTCTTTCAAGCAACATCCCAAAGAATATCTACAAGTATGGAAGCAAACACTGAGAACAACAGCACCAATTGGTTAAAATAACACGCTAACCTTCCCTGGTGACCCCGAAAATTCTAATAATAGCAGCAGCTCCCGACCTATCAGGCAACAGTTCTTTATGACTCTCTTCAATCACATAATCAATCTCCAGCTGCTGAAATACTAACAAAAACATAACAACGAAAAAGAAAACGTAAAAAACACATCGTTACACAAAACCCTAGCCATGAAGGACAAAAAATCACACAATTAGTCCCAAAACACCAAAATTACTCACTAATGCTCAGAGATTGAGAAATATAACCACTGGAGAGAGGCGGACGAGTCCACTTATCGACTCGAGAAGCGACATCGCGGAGCATGAGGATTTCCTCGTCCTGGGCAATGAGAGTTTCTTCGAGGAAGACATCCTCGTCTACGAATTCTTCGTCTCCGTTGGGTGAAATAGGTTGATGCTTGGTCTGAGGCGGCGGTTGCCGTTTTTGTGGAGGCCGTTTGCCGGGTGTTGCTGTTACGGTTCATCTGCGCGGCTGAGCCGGAGAAATTGGGGAGGGAACAGTAAAGAGAAAGAAATTTGGCGAGTGGCAGATTCCCGCCAGTTTTGAGTTGGGGATTTTATCACGTGAGTATCACGTGGGGATGCAAGAAAATGTTACATTCAATTTTTTATAAAAATTCTTTTTTATTTTTATTGAAAATTTATGATAAAGTACACTTCATATAAATATTAGGTATGGATTAATCAACTATTTATTGTTTAATTTAGTATTTAAATCTAATCCAATTTAATTGAAATTGATGTATATTAATAATTAATTATAATCATAATAAATTATTAAAAATCGAATTTAATTAATTCTAGTCAGATTTAAAAATTAATTTAAATCATGTCTGTAATATTTAATTAGTAAATGTATAATATTTATGCTACGTTTTCATTATTATTTTTAAATGATATTATAAAATTTAAAAATTTTTATTTTTAATTACTTAAATTACAAACTAAATCTTGTTTTTTTTCTAATAAATGCACCATCTACTTTTCTTATACATGATAAAACATAGTAAACATTTGAAACTTAATAACTCACCTATCATGGCCCTACTAATTCATAAATTAAAAAACAAACTCAGAATATAATAAAACTTAAAAAGTTAATAACTAGCAAATAAGAAATTAAATTTAACTTAAAAAGTCATTAGTAAAATTTATTCAATAAATGTAGTCATAAATTTTAAAAAAGTGCATCAACCTTTTCTTAATCTAGATTCTATACATCAAAAACTGCTTTGAAGACACTTTTGTACTTATTTGATTTACAGTAGGCTTTAATTTCATTAGAGAAAAGATTATTAAGTTTCTTAATATATAAATAATATTAAATTTTGTAATCACTTATTGATGGACTTGTTCTTGTTCTGTAACAAAAATAAAATTATGCTAAAATTATTATATTATCAATTAAGATTGCAATATACAAAAATGAAATTTTCATATATAAATTTTATTTAAGTAATTAATTTAAGTATCATAGTCCTAATTAAATGATAAAAACTTACCATAACGTGAAAGAAACAAATCAAAATTATGGATAATCAAAAGTTATCCCTATATCTCTATACTAGACAAACCCACCATAATAAATTAATTCAACCATAATATATTTTATTTAGTGGAAATGATTAATTGGATTATCAAGTGAATTTGAAAGAATTTCTTTGCATTGTTCAAGACGGTAATGTACTGTTGAACATTAGAGTCATTAGGCATGCATAAGGAGCTAATGTCTTATTAAAGATCTAAGAATATATTTAGGCAAATTTTCTTAATTATGATGATAATTAAGATGGGAGTTGTAAGAGTTAAGCAAACGCTCACTGTAAAAAAATCTTGTAGAATTCTCTCATTAAGCCAGTAGTAGAATAATCGTCATATGGTGATATGATATGAGATACCTAAATGATTGTTTTAGTGCAAGCGAGAGATTGTTGGTTTATGCCCTACAGCCAATCGTTTTGGTTGTAGTTTAGTAACAAATTATTTAAAAACATTATTTTTTTTGTACATGTTTAGATGCATATGATAAAGTCCATATAATAATTATACATTACAAATGAAATTATAATGAGATTATAATTATGAGATTCATATTGCATTTATGTATTATTCCTAAATGTTCCTAGTAATTGTTCTATTAAGATTGGACATTAATAGAACATAACAAGACTATCATACGTTGTGTTTTTCCTTATAAATAAGGAAGTAGTTAATCTCATAGGCTACAGTAAAGAGATACTTAAATAAACGTGTGAATGTTTGTTAGAGAACAAGTTCACTGAAGAGACCCACTATTTGGAACATTACTTGTATGCCTATGAAATTCTTGTTGTGATGATTGTATAAGTGATTCTTTGACTTGAGGTCATCAAGGTTATCTTGTATCGGAATTACTATATTTTAAAACTATTTATGATCTATTTAATCATGGGTTGTTTCCTCGGTAGTCATTGGATCTAGCATAAACTATATGGAGATAGTTGTGTGATCAAGATATGATTCATCACCCTAAAGTAATTAGGGTGAATGTTTCGTTGTTCTCGATTAGTATTAATTCAAGAAATCCTTGGCTAAGGTGAAATGATGCTTTGTAAATAGTTTATAAATATTATTAATTGAATCGATAGCTAATGGCGGAGAATTAATATGATTGGACTCAAAATATAGTAGAAATTAATTTCATGCTCTATGTCTAGTTGGAACATTGGTTGGTGAAATTTGAATTATACAGAAAAATCATGCAAGAAAAAAGATTAGTCAAAATCACTTTGACATTCCTAAATATTTGGGTGGTCATGATGCATTGTTAGATATAAATCTTGATTTATGATTATAAATTGTTTAATTGGGGAATTAAAGATAAATTAAAAGGTCTAATTTTGAATTAAAATTAGAATTTATAATCATTGCCAATATATTTGGGAACCTAATGGGTCTCACATATATAATGAGTTGAAGAGAGCAGAGTTAATTTAATCAAGTTGGACTTGATTGTAAAGTATGAGAAACTTTATGATTAAATATGAGATATTTAGTAAATAAGGATTAATATGAGATATTGAATCTTATATGGACATAATTGGTATTTAATTAGAATTATTTGTAATTCTAATTAAAGTTTAATTGAAATTAGTTAATTTCAATTAAATTACTAAAGCATCCTAAGCTTATTATGAATAGGCATAAGCTCTATAGAGTTAATACTTCATGCTTAACCCTCTCTATAAGGGTTACAGAGTTTTCTCAATTCATTATGTAGATGCCGTTAGAGGCTAGATATTTGTGCAGCTATAGTAATTGAAACAGATCAATTTCGGGAACGGTTCGAGGGATATGATAAGATAAAAATCAAGCTTCAGAATAAGGTACGAATTAAGTTTCTGCTTTGTTATTATTTGTGTTAATCATTTTATAAAATTAAAAACATCTTGATTTTTAGAAAATTAAAGTTACGAAAAAGTTTTGTGATTATTCCGCTATGGTCGGGATCGAATTCTGAATTGATTTCACATCATAAAGAAGTCATGGATTGTTGATATATGGCTTCCTGACTATATGTATATTGCCACTTACCACCGAAGATAATTAGGGGTCTATATTATTAGGCGTCTACACACATTGCACCAGTTACTATGTTACTAAAAATGTCACTATTCTATTAGAGATACCATTTGGAGCGTCGTTTTGGCAGGGTTGTTCTTAGCATATTCTGCCATATTGTTTCGCGCCTATCGCATTTTATAGCATTCTCAATGTGGGGAATGGGCACTATTCAAACTTGTTATTCCTTTCAATTTCTTTACTATTATATTTGTCACCTCAATTGATTCTCGTTCATTTTATGATTTTGCATGTTGTAACCATATAACTAATAATATCACACTCTTATCTTCTTTAAAACCTGTCTCCGTCTAATTAACATCAATCCACAATGCAAAATGGTACTAAAATGAGCATCACTACTCGTACTAGTGATGCATCTATAGCTAATCTTAGTCTTCTTGAAACCTTCCACATCTATAACTTGGCTCTCACTCTTATCTCTTTTGGTCAGTTATATGAAACATGATTAAATGTTAAACTTTATTCCTCTGGTTATCAAGTACAGGATTTGAAAACAAGTTAGATTCTTGGGATAGGTCACAGGTAGGGTAGATCATTTGAGATTATTTCTCTTCTTTTTCCTTAAAACTTCCGTTTACTATTCAACCACTAACTCTCCATTCACCAATAGCATCTTCATCTTAGTCATGCTTCAGTTAGCAAAATTCACCCTTTAATTTCCCTTAGACTATTATGATCTACAAAATTTAGGTTGGTGAAATGTTTAGTTTGCCAACTTGCCAAATAACATATTTTGTCCTTTAGAGTATGCTTAGTTGGAGGTTTAGCATTGGAACGGAATAAAACGTAACACACTTCCATAGTTTGGTTGAGAGTTTCATAATGGAATGGAATGAAATGAGATAGAAGCGGAAGGTTTCATGTTACGTTCCATTAAGAAACTTCCGATTTGGAAGGCTTAGGATGAAATGTAAATCAATACATACATATTATCTAATATACTCTCAATAATTTTTCTTAATACCAATTATTTCTTATAATCGTAACCCTCTTGTATATAATTAATAATATTTTTATATTATTTCTCTTTTCCCTAATATTAATATTTTTATATTATTAATAAAAATTATATAATTAATAATAAAATAAAAAAATATAATAAAAATTTTATTAATGAAAATAGCAAAAATATAAAAATTATTCTTTAATTCTTTGTATATATTTTTATATAAATAAAAAATAAATAATTGTA
Source organism: Erythroxylum echinodendron (assembly GCA_027575705.1). Lineage (NCBI taxonomy): Eukaryota > Viridiplantae > Streptophyta > Magnoliopsida > Malpighiales > Erythroxylaceae > Erythroxylum > Erythroxylum echinodendron. The sequence continues at coordinate 5,154,220 of JANZXR010000005.1, read as the reverse complement.
AATATAAATAACATATAATAGAATAAAATTTATTAAATAATTAATAATAATATTTTTATATAATTAATAATAAACTGTATATCATCAATAATAAAATAATAAAACTTTTATTATTTTAAAATAGAAAATATATAAAAATATTTATCACTGTTGTGTGTGATTTTTTAATTGGACATGATTTATATTTTAAATTTATAGCATTAATTGCAGCAACCATTTTAATATGAGGGGTATAATAGTCATTTATTATACATTATATTCCATTACATCCATCTTCTAAATAATATTTCGCTATATTATATTATGAACCCTTCCATCCTTCCCAAACAACTTTTCAGTATATTCATTTCATTTCATTATAAATCGTTCTCTTCTGTTTTATTCCGTTCCATTAATTAACATCCGACCAAACAGACTCTTAATGATAATGATTCTATTTCAAACAATTCATTCAACTTAATTCATTATGATATTTGAGTTCCTTTCTCTATTTCTTCAATCAATGGATTTCGTTACGTTGTATTATTTATTGATAATCATTCTCATTTCACTTGGATTTTTGAAACATCATTCTAAGTTACCAGAAACTTATATTACCAATAAGTATATATTTTGCATATTTATAAGGGATAAATTCTCTTTGAGCTTTACTCTTGAATTTATACCTAATCATCATTGATTTAATCTTAGAAATTGTATGAAGGAATTAAAAAATAAGCATAATATGTGCACTAAGAAAATAAACACACCAAATTTAGTAAGAGAGATAGCTTAGACTATAGTAATAAATAATCTATTAACTTTCTTAATAAATTTGATTAGGTTAATTGTAAAATCTAGATGTGGTAATTACTTAATTAGATATAGATGTGAAACCTTAATAGAAGATATAGATATCTTAGGTTAATTGGTATTTCAACTTTGATAATTAATATTGCTTGATAGTTGAAATTCTTTAATTAGATATAGATGTGAAACCTTAATAGAAGATATAGATATCTTAGGTTAAGCGGTATTTCAACTTTGATAATTAATATTGCTTGAAAGTTGAAATCCTTCACAAGTTGACCCTAAAACATTAGAATTTTATTCAGGGCTGGTCCTGAAATTTTGTAGACCCAGTTATGTGGACCCCTAACTTTACCTCTATGTATAGGAAAACAGTTAGTTTCTACAGGGAGCTAGAGGCTCGGAAGAACAGAGCAAATCAGAAGGCCCTGGGCACAGAACTACCTTGCCCCTGCTCAGGGCCGCACCTGCTTGCAGAAGTTGAAGACTACTATGAACTTCGTTCAAGGTGTTCTCGACGATGCAGAGGAAAAGAAGATCACGAAGCCAGCTGTGAAACAATGGCTTGACGACGTTAAAAATGCTTTCTATGAAGCTGATGACTTGTTGGATACAAGGTCGTTCCTACTATTTTATAGGTCATAGGCGAAATAATAAAAAGGGCCATAATAAATTAACAATTATTCTTTATTGGGATTCTATCAACTGTTCTATTTGTTTTCTTTTTTTCTTTTTTTCGCTTCTAGACAAATACTTTTTAGGCAACATAATATAAACTAGTTGGACTAGAAAAAGAACAAAAGCACTTGTATATAACTGGAAGAAGTATGCAGACACAAAACAACCAAATACCAATAGCTTCACAATATACCACAAAGATAGATCAATAGGATTATATAGTGATAGAGGGAAAAAATAAATCATAAAATTTAATATCTAATATTAAAAATAAAAAATAAAGAGTAAATTTTAATGATAGAGAAATACTAATTTTCAAAAATACAAGAAATTAACATACTTAGGAAAAATATAGTAAATAGT
>JANZXR010000005.1:5100332-5146288 GCA_027575705.1 Erythroxylum echinodendron | reverse complement strand
CTTTGCCAAAAGTGTACTTGTTTCAGCCTTTTCATTTTTGGCAAATCTTTTCTCAAGATCCTCAAGGAAACCCTTAGTCGTAGTAATCTGATCGGACATAGTACCCCGAAAAGATTCTGCAATGGCACTTTCATGATCATCAAGCTCATACGATTCGACCTTTCCTACTTTTCCATCTCCCTCTTTTGATCAGAGGTACTCTCATCGGTAAGTGGATCAGGTTAATCAACTCGTAAAGTAAGATCCAAGTCTATGACTCCGAGAACAATCAAAACGTTCTCCTTCCATGACTTAAAATTCTAATTTATAAAAATAAGTTTATTGGTTAATGTTATGATATTTAGTTAGAATTTCGTCAAATATCAAATTCTAATGTGAAGAAATTAAAAAATAATTAATGTAAACCAAATATTACATCATAATCTTAAATTATCATGTTAAAACTTTTATTAGCAAAATTTAAGATAATAATTTTCTAGCTAATGTAAACATGACATGATTATAGTTATCTTATACATATAACATTTCTTGAAAAAAAAAAGCTTAACTATTATAGATAATATATTCATTTTAAAATAAGAAACTTAACTATTATATCATTAGTCATTGTAAATGCTTAATCATAATAAATTGTGCTGTCTTCATAATTATGTCGACATTACCTTTTTAAGATACTAATAATTAACATAATAAACAAATTTAAAAATAAAATAATTTTTAAACCATCATAAAACAAATACATATAACTTAATTATAGATGTATAATTTGACATTAATAACTTAATTTCTTGTGAAATTTTGAATCATCACTTTTCATATTTTTTGTGTTAAATTATCTTATTTTAAAACTCATAATTTATATTTATTATATTTTTTAGTTACATAGAATGTAGATTTGAGTACCATACTACTAAATGTTAAATCACCTAACATTATCACATCCTAATATAAACTTTGATTTTATAAATATATTTGTTGAGAAAAGTATCTTATTGTTAATGTATTTTTTTAGATTGGTTAAGAAAATAATAAACTTATGTTGCATCTCAATTTTATAAGTAAAATTATGGAGAATAATTTATATTGTCTCTTAATTTTTGAAAAAAAAACATTATTCCATATAAATGTCAAATAAAATGTGCCATATGTTGACATATGATATAGTTATTTATTAATATACAAACAAATTTATAATTTAATGTTTATTTAATTATACATAAGTTTTCTGGATATATTTATTTAGAAAAATTAAGAATCTATCTTAATTTTGTAAGAGTTATAAGAATAGAAAATTATAAAAATTAGCATAAATAATTATTAATTAAATTTAAGAATTTACTTAATATTAATTTGATTTAGTCTTACGAGGCAAAATAAAATATAATTATCAAAAAATCCAACCTTTTATCAAATTTTCAATTATAATCTGAAATTTTTAAATATCAATAAAATTCTCAAACTTTCAATTTTTTCAATTATAACCTAAACTTGAAAAAGTGACAATAAATGTTCAATCTTTCAATTTTATTCAATTATAGTATGATGTTATCTGTTGTTCTTCTGATACTCTAAGTCCTTTATTTTCTATTTGTTCTTTTGATGTCCCATGTTACTCTCACATTACAACATACTGCACCAGTAAACTCTTCGTTTTTAGTTCATTCTCTTTATGCCCTTAGTATTCAAGTATCGGAGCTGTGTAATTTGATAATTGAAGAGTGAAAACGTCGAAAGAACAAACTAAAAATGAAGGGAAACAATAAAATCAAAGCGTAAGATCTTTGAGACGACGTAATTAGATTTAGATCATATTTAAACAAAAACATCGTTTTAATTATATCACTAAATGATGTCGTTTCTTTAATCTTTATTTGTTGTGTTAATTTTGGTTGATGTGTATTAATAGTTAAGGTTTTTCAAACACGCAACGTTAGTAAATTTAACGGAAATATTAATGTCGAGCTAAAATTGAAAAAATTAAAAGTGAAAGTTAGGGCTAGAATTGAAATTTTTTAAAAATTTACTCATTTTATTGCTAATTTTTAAAGTTCAAATTATAATTGAAAATTTTACACAAATTTGAGTTTTTTTAATTAACCCAATAAAATAATTGTCTTTCAATAATATATATAGTAGATTTTCACTTTATATTTACAAGAGGAATAGGTTGCTGATGCCTAGTGATTTGGTCTGAAGTTCAAACGCCATGAATGCTCTTGGGTTAAGGTACGGCTCTGTTTCTCACTGTATAGAGAGAGAGGTTTACTTGTTTCGCGTCTCTCATGCTTATTGTTCTTCTTATTCTTCTATAAGAACACAGAAACAGTGTGAAGTTAGGGAGAAGTGCAGTAATGTAAATGAAGCTGTGTGTTTGTTTAATAGCTTGGTCCAAACGCGACCCTTTCCTTCCATTAACAATTTTTCTCACCTTTTTAGTGGAATGGCAAGGTCTAAGCATTATTGGGCTATCGTTTGTTTGTATAAACAATTGGAAGAATTAGGAATTGCACCTAATAATTATATTCTCAACGTGCTGATCAACTGTTTCTGCCGATTGGGCCGGTTGGATTTGAGTTTCTCGGTTTTTGGGAAGATGTTGAGATTTGGTTGTGAGCCATGCCCTACCACGTTTGGTACTCTTATAAATGGGCTAATTCTACAAGATGAAACAGCGCAAGCATTAAGCTTGTTTTTGAAGGTGCAAAACATTGGGTATTCACATAATTTAATCACATATAGTATCCTTGTTAAAGGTCTGTGTAAGGTGGGAAAAACTAATTCTGCTATCAGGGTAATGAGGCAGATGGATAAGCCTGATGTGGTGATTTATAGCACAATCATTGATAGTCTTTGTAAAGATAGGTTGGTAAAAGAGGCCCGTGATCTCTTTTCTGAAATGTCGGATAAAGGCATCCAACCCGACGTATTTGCGTACAACTCCCTAGTTCATGGGTTTTGCAATTTGTTCTTGTTAGAAGAAGTTACAGAACTTTTAAACGAAATGGCTTCTAGAAATATAATGCCAAATGTGGTCACATATACTATTCTGGTTGATGCGCTTTGTAAAGAGGGTTTCTTTTCAGAGGCCGAACGAGTGTTCAGGAAAATGATTAATAGTGGCATTAAGCCTACTGTTTTCACTTATAACATTTTGATGGATGCTTATTGTCTACGTCGACAAACAGATAAGGCTGAAAGGGTATTTTATACCTTGGTTGAGACCGGTTTAAAACCTAATGTTCATAGTTATAACATATTGATCAATGGATATTGCAAGAGTAGAAAAATCATTAAGGCAAATGCACTACTTGTTGAAATGTCTCATAAGGGACTGGAACCTGATACTGTCACTTATAACACTGTCATCGGAGGTTTGTACCAAGTAGGAAGGCTTCAAGCTGCAAACACACTATTCAAGAAAATGTTTTCATATAGCCAACAACCGACTTTGGTAACATACTCAACATTGTTAGATGGATTATTCAAACACGGTAAAGTTGTTGATGCAATGAAAATCGTTAAAGCAATGCAAGACAGCAGATTGGAACCTGACATTGTGGTGTACACTATCCTAATTGATGGGTTTTTGTCTGCTGGGATGTTAAAGGTTGCGGTTGGATTATTTTCTAGTTTATTTATTAAGGGGTTGTTTCCCAATGTTTGGACATATAATGTCATGATAAACGGATTTTGCAACAGAGACTTGTTAGGTGAAGCTTATAAGTTGTTTAGCAAAATGGAGGAGAAGGGTGTCAAGCGAAATGTTTTGTCTTATAGTACAATGATCCAGGGGTTTCTTCAGCATGGTGACTCTGTGCGTGCAGTGCAACTCCTACAAGAAATTGTTAATCAGGGCTTCTCTGTGGATAAAACAACTGTCAACATACTTGTGGATAGGCTTTCTTATGAAATTACAAGTTGATTCTTGTGGGGATATAAAAGTTGATTACTTAATCAGCACGATGATCTCATGAAATTACAAGTTGATTCTTGTGGGGACATAAAAGTTGATTACTTAATCAGCACGATGTCTTTTACTCATCGTCGAGATCTCTTGATGCAACCACTGTATCGGTATCCTCTTATAGACTACAACTTATATTGTTCCTTTTAATTTGCAGTATGAGTCTTGCATACCTCAACTTCGTGATCTCTTGTTGCAACCACTTTATTGATATCCTCTTATAGGCTACAACTGATTTTTGTTCCTTAATTTACACCATTAGTGTTGCATACTTTGCATGTGGATTTTATGCTATGATCAATTGATGATATAGTTGCCTCTCATTTCTGTTGGTGGAGTTGAATCCAATTTGTTATTTTTCACACCAATGAAGTCTGAGAACATTGGTTTAAATACTCCTACCACCTAATAGAACCTTGATCTTGTGATTATATACCTTTATTTGGCTTAATGGTAGAGATTGTAGGCTTCTAAACTTGTCTCTTTAATTTTCACAATGGAGTTCGTTTTCACCTCACCAATCATTATATTTCAGGTGCTGTGAAAGGGGTTTCCTCTACGCAAGGTAAATGCTAGCTAGTACGAGGTTAGACATGGACATCAATGTGTCTTCTTTTTCTTTTTTCCTATATATGAACTTTCACTTCCACAAACTTCAACAGATGCTCCCTCTGTCCTGGAAAACATGTGTACCTGGAGACTTGGTGCCACCATCTTTTTGTTTTCTTGTGTGCTCTTCTTCCTCTTCAAATTTGACTAACTTAATGCAAAAGCATCACTAAAGCCAGGACCAATATTAGTTTAACCTCAACACTCTTATTCACTCATCAACAGAAATCTTACCCTTAAGCAGGCTATCAGCAGGACAGTGGACAGATTAATGACAAAGTCTGCGGGTTTCTCCTTTGTATTGTCAATGTCAATGCCACCAATTTCAGCACCGTTTGGAGGTCATACGCGGTCAGATCAAAAGGCCTTGTGGCAAGAATTTGGGACTGTCAGTGAATGTTGAAGTACTTGAGTGCTTATTTTCGGACGCATTAAACCTGAACTACAATTGTCAAGAATGCAGCACTGATGGTGTGAAGTTTCCCACTGATGATGGGAGAGAAACAAAACTCTTTTTACCAGCTAACCGAACATATACCTCTTTTACTGCAATGGGAAATAAATAGTTGTAAAAACTTCATCACCATCTAATTCCATAGATCTCTTGACTATATGCGACAACCAAATTGATCTCCTTGCTGAGGTAATTATTACAGCTTGTATATGATCCACACTAATTTTTTTGGCCTATGTGGTTTCACAGACCTCGTGCCAATAAACGTACTTTATGTTTGATGTTGCAATAACTGTATTCATTTCCGTTTGAATAGTATTAGGCGTGCATATTTTCTATGTGGTCTATATGTTACGGCCAACTGATGATGTTTTTTTCTTCTCACGTATGTTGGTCAAGTTGAATTTTTGTATAACATTTTCCTAATAATGAAGCCAACATAGTTTTAAATTTACCTTCGAGTTCCAACTAACGGAGCCTTGTTCATGTGATTATATGCCTTTATTTTGACAACATGCTAGACAATTTAGGCTTCTATACTTGCCTCCTTATTTATAACAACAGGGTTTGTTTTCTGCTCGAACTATATATATCCATTGCCATGAAGTTTGGTATACACCAGACGTTTAAAAGCTAGGTCATCTAAAATTTCAAGCATGTTGGCTTTCGAATGAAGATCTTAAAGAAGTGATCTAGAAGTCATTGAATAACAACTTTAAAACTTTTTAAGTTGCGATGGAGGCATTAAATGAAGTGTTAGAGTCAGAGAATAAGACAGTTTTTGGGAGTAAATATGTTTCAAGTTAACTGGATAGTGCATGGGGACAAAAGTAGCAAGTATTTCCATGCTCAAACAATGATCCGGAGAAGTGCCAATAAAGTTGGAGAATGGGAATTGGTTTGACAAAGAAGATAAATAAGTAATGGTCACTGGTCACTCATTAGGTTATTTCCGTTATGTGTCGATTCTTCCTTTATACTAACTTATTTGTTGTAGAGTGTGATGTTTAATGTCTATTTCCGTACAGAATAATTTGAATGAAATATACTGGAGCTTAACTTTTAATGACGATGTTCTTTGAAGTCCTACCGCATCTGTGTATATTAGTTGCCATTTTTGTGAGGCCGTCCAAATTGATTTCGGAAATCTCCTACTTTAGTGATCAGCAAGTAACCCTTTTGTCATATCCTTTCTTTTTATTTGTAATATCTGCTTAAAGTGACAAGAAGTGTCTTATTTCAGTGATGTTGACTTCAATATCATGACCTATCCAGTAGCATCTTAGAAGAGGCAGTGTCAGTCTTAAAAAAACACCTATATTCAACAAATTCTGGTCAATATCGTGTAAATAAAGAAAATATGAAATTATCTTTTTACCTGAACTTCTTGTGATTGCAATGAATCCTTTTTTTTTTTACAAGAATTATGACAAATCTTTTCTATTCTAATCTTCGTGATTTCAGTAGACTTGTAATTTCTTGAAGAGATTCTTGCTATAATTCATGTGATTTGTTCGGTCGATAAACTAGTTGAAAGCCATCGATGCCAGAATTGCATTAGTTTCTTTGTATTATTGCTCTTCTTCAAGAACAAATTCTTTTTGAAGAATTTCTGAGTTGAACTCATACTTGGACAGTACAACTTTTGTTCATTGTCTCTCGGCACGTCAACAAAGTTGTCGACATATAGGGCTTTCCAAATGTTTTCTCTAATGAACAATCAGATCTTAGATCTTATGTTCTAACTCGATGACGTAAGGTACGACATTTATGAAAATGCTGGGGATGCAAAAAGGAAGGCAAAAGCAGTGTTTAGAATTGCAAAATTTTCAATGTTAAAATTCTACTTACAACCTTTGTATAAGAAAATCAAAGCAACACTAACAAAACCAGAATGATTCCTAAACACCTGAAACTCCAATTCTTAAAAACATTTCCACGTGGAATTTAGCTTTTACCAACTAAATACTCACAAAATGCCTCAAAAGTGCTACCTGAATAAGTTGCCGGACAGCAGAACTTCCAAAGGCAAAAAGATTATCTATGAGACATACATCCCTAGGACAACATCTGGGAGAACAATTAGCCGCGTCAAGTAGGTCTTCAAACTATTTGTCCCCACCTCCAAACATTCCCATCATGTCTTTGGTTGAACCCATTTGCTTCATCAAGTTTTGCAAGCCACCAATTCCGCCAATCTGCTTCAGCATTGATGGAGGAAGGGCTCTACTCATTTGCTGTGCATTCATATTCCTGGACAATGCACTCATCTCACCCTTTTTAGGAATCTTAAGTCCTTTCATTTTGCTCCAGACTTTAGCTAGGCGTTTGTACTCCTCTAACATTTCCTCTACATCCCTAACTTGACGACCAGAACCTCGTGCAATCCTCATAATTCGAGATGCATTCATAAGCTTTGGATTTGTGCTATCTAACTCTGTAACATAAAACTAGTCAATCATTAGAAACAGAACTTAGTGCATGTCTTGACAACATTTAGTTGACAAGAACACAGTCACTCGTAGTACATGAAGCATTCACTAACCTTCAGCCGTCATTGAATCCATTATAGTCATGTAGCGCTTCAGCTTTGCCTGACTTTCCTTTTCATGACCTTTGGGCATTAATTCTGCACTAAATCCTGGAAGCATTTGAAACATCTACAAAGGACACTGATCAATGTTAAGCAATTGTTATCAAATGTTATAGAAAATTAAGCTAAACAGGGAAATGAGTGAATAGCCAAGAAAATCCATAACAACTCTCAAACACTCATCACAAAGAGCATCATAGGTAGTAAACATGGCACAATTTCAAGATGCACTGAACCCAAAAAAGGGATAAAAACCTGGCCGATAGGTCCCATATTAAGTATGTTCTGAAATTGATCGTACATTATCCTCAAGGTGAAAGTCCCTTCAGTGAGTTTTTGTAGAAGTTCAGGCTGTTGATCCATTGGAACAACGTCGTGAATTTTGTCCATGAATCCTGACCAATCACCCATGCCTAGTTTAAAAACAAAATTTCACGATTAGAGGCCATAGGAACTTTATCAAGCAAAAAGTTAAAAGACTAAGAAAAGAAAGTGATATACCTAAAAGGCGACTAACAAAAGGTTTGACATCAAAGACTTCAAATTCATCCATATGTTCTCCTGTACCAATAAAAATTACAGGACTTTTTGTTGCTGCAACACTGCACATGGGAGCAAACCTCATAATCAGTCTTGAATTTCAAGAGTCAAATAAAAGCAAGCAATAGTTTAATTCTCAAAATCCAATTTGAACAACAAAAAAGGCAATGCTCTCTTTCCCCACTGAATAAACAGCTTCAAAAGAAAGGAAAAAGAGAGAACTATAAGATTCATAAAGAAAATATGCTCAAAAGGAAAAAAGAACCGAAATTAGATCTATCATAACTGAAAGATAGTCAGAAACTAGTTTTCCAATAAACTGCAAATTCCAGAATTTTCAAAATAAATTGGCAAAATGCACTAGATTAGTTTCAGAAATAAGACAATTAACCTGAGCCAAAGAACACTATAATTTACTGCAATACTCACGCACTAAGAGCACCACCACCCTTTGCATGGCCATCCATTTTCGTAACAATCACTGCTCCAACTGAAACACTTTGTTTAAATGCTTGAGCTTGATCAAATGCTGCTTGACCAATGCTGCTATCCATGACGAAGATAATAAGATCTGGTTTCTGGGCATACACAAATGGAAAAGAGAAAGATAGTTGAGTAAGTTTTTGGATCTCAAATCCAATGGATTAGGATATTACAAAAAGATGCAAGGCCAGAAGGTACCGTCGCTTCAGAAACTTGGCGCATCTCCTCAAAAAGAGCAGCTTCCTGTTTATGTCGCCCACTGGTATCAACAATGATAAGATCACAGTTTTCCTTCTTGAATCTTTCCACACCTTCTACGGCAATTTTAACAGGATCGGATTCCATGTAGCTGCAGAAAAAAAAGGCAAAACAACTATGTTATTCAACCAAGTACACACTGATAAATGTTTGTATATTGTTCTACTGAACTAATCCTCAATCATTTATTCAAAAATTCCTGAACGCACGGATAACATCCCTATCTAAAAAGAACAAAAGGTTGATTCAGAAAACTACCTTCCATAAAAAGGAATTTTAGCTTTAGTGGCATTCTGTTTCAGCTGATCAAACGCACCAGCTCGGAATGTGTCTGCACATACTAATGCAGGCTTCCAACCTTTTCTTTGATGATAATGTGCATATTTTGTGCATGTTGTGGTTTTGCCAGACCCTGAAATTTCACAAGCAGAGAAACATCTCAGAACACTTTCTCAAGGATATTGATTGAAAAAGCATTTCCGCATATTGGTCTGTTATCATGCTAGAGCAAAATGATCCATTGCAAAGCATTTCATATCATTGAAAAAGTAAACCAAAGGTTTAAGCTTGCACGAATTAGACGCACCTTGTAGACCAACAAACATGACGACACTAGTTTTTCCTTTCTTTGGAGTGAAAGAAGGCTTTCCAGGATCCAACATTTTGCATAACTCATTAAATATCGCCTAGAACACACAAACCCATTAATCAATACAACTGTTTCGAGTCAACTTCACGAACCCAAAAAAGAAGAAGTTAAGAACTTTTACTTGCTGGATGATCTTGCGCTTGTTGTGGCCGGCGGCGAGGTCGTCGAGATTGACGATCTTCTTGATATTGGTTTGCATGTCCCGGACAAGCTTGAACTGAACATCGGCTTGGAGAAGAGCGCGAGTGATCTCGTTGAGGCAGTCGTTGAGGACCTTCTCGTCGATGACGGTCGCATTGCTCATCTGCTGAATTGCCCGGGAGATACTCCCGCCAAGCTGTGCCAACACCATCTTCTCCGATTCTTCTTCGCTCCCCTTCGCTCTATTTTAGGGTTTCAATTCTGAGATTTGAGGTTTGGATTGGAACAAAGTTGGTTGAAATTAACTGTATTTCGGTAGACTTCGCTTTGAGAGACAAACGAACATGTGAAGAATGGCCTTCTTACGAGTCTTACATTTAAGGATCGGTTCTTTATTTTTTAATTGTCATAATAATAACAAAAAAAACATTATTTGCCGAAATTGTTACTTGTTTTTTCTTACTTACGAGATATTTGAGAAAGTTCTTAATTATAGAAATATACCTTTAAGTAATTTATATCTAAACTAATCTCTACTCATATTGAGTAAGCTCGGAAGGAATAAAGTGTTGACTAAATAAATTTTTCCATTCTCAGAACTCGAAGTTAAGGCCTCCTTTAAGTTATCTATATCTAAACTAATCTCCGCTCACACCAGATCAACTCATAAAGAATAAAGTGTTGGCCAAACAAATTTCTCTATTCTCAAAGTTCGAACTTAAAACTTCTAATTAAAGGATAAAATTGCTGAACCGCTCGCACCAACCATATTTAATTCACGGAAATTCTTTAATATCAAGTAATACTTAATAGAAATAGCTTTAAAATTATTTAAAAAACTATAAAATAATAAAAGTAAATAAATAAAGATATATATTAAACTATAAAATCCTTCTCCTATGCGAGAGGTCTCATCAATTTCATACGTAAATTCATGTGAGTGTAATTATTTTTCCTTTTTCCTATTACTATTATCTTAAGATTAAAGTAACTTAACTGTCCGTTTAAGTCTTCTCCTTCAGACAGCAAGTGAAAAGTCTCGTCAAACAGATAATGTCTCAAGCATCTGTGGCCAACAGACCTCCTGTGCTAAGCTTTGCAGTCGCCTGTTCCCCGTACAGTCACTGCCAATGGCTGAACTTGAACCCCGCGAGAAAGCGGCTCATGGGTTCTGAGAAGTTCGAACTTGGCACACCAAATCTGGTAGCAGCAGCTTCCACTAGGAGGCTTAAAGTATCTTGTTCTCTTCTCAGGGCCTCCAAGTCTCCTCCAGAAGAAGAGGCTGAAAGATCAAACGTCAGTGAATCTTATGGTGTGTCTCAGGTTAGTTCATTTCTGTCTGTAACGTTGAAGCAGTTGACGTTAGGGTGCTATGTAGTCATGTTCCTTTCTTCTTTATTTTCCCTTTTTGATGCGTTTGAACTTCCAATTGCTACCATTAAACTGTGTGTTTATGAAGCTTTTTGATGCTTGGTCCATACTATCTTTGGGAACAGGATGATGTAAGCTACTTGTGGAAACTGGGACTTGGTTCTGTTGCTGGTGCAGCTCTTATAAAGTATGGAAGCATCCTTTTTCCTTCCGTAACAAGACCCAACTTGCCACTAGCTTTACTTATGATATTAACTCCTGTCATTGTTTCAGTTATACTCTTGATCAAACAAAGCGATTAACCGAGTGGTTGCTATAATCATGTCTTCCAAAGTAAGTTGGGAATAGTTTCATGAGTTAGCAATCTGACACATTGTCCCTGAGTCTCCATATCCTTTCATGAATTGTACAGACAGTTGAAGGGCTTGCCTGGTGCTGAGATTGTACAAAGCACCAGGTGTTCACTAACAATAACGTATTATGAAAAGTTTTTTTACTATCGACCTAGATGAAGAGTGTAACACGAGGACGTTCAGAAGTCAAGGACTTATTATGAACATTACAATGAGGTCAAAATTTAAGAAATAACTTTAGACAACCAAAAAAATGAAACATGTTGCCTTCATCCTCATCTATTAGGCTATCAGATTTGCTTCAAGAGTTACATGAAGTGAACAAAACCCAGAAAAAAATGAAAGTACACTTGAAGAAATTAAAACTGTACTCACTTTTCCTGCAGGTAATAAAATTTACATGTAGAAATAAAACCGAAAATTTGAAAGATATCTCAACAAGAATGCCATTGAATTATCTTCAGGATATGGACGACTAGTATTGATCCAAGTAATCAACCCAACTATTGCTTGGTGGATCATTTGATGAACCACACTTCAAGGGTACAAGAAGTCTGGCGCTGGGAAAACTCCAACTCTCGTATCAGTTTCTTTCCAGGTACCCTACTAAAGATGGATAATTTAGAGGTTGTCTTTCAACCATTTTAATGCGCCATTTGCAACAGACCTGCAAATCCATTATTCTTTTTCAGTTGAAGGAAAGAAAAGGGTTGGAAAAAGAAACATTACAGAAGAAATATGAATAGTAGAGGTCAATCCATGAGGAAAACAGAAACATGCAAATAATCCTACCACTAGGCATTAGATCAATCACTTTACACAAGCAATCAAATTAACCTATAATTTTGTTCAAATAAGTACATGATAGGCTTAAGGAGTAACAGCATACTGATTTTCAAAGACTAACCTTAAGAAGTAATGGCAATGGAGAAATTTTAAAGGAGTGCAACATGTCATCCAATATACATGGAGCTCTTACCTCTACTACGTATGACTAAATTTGAGAAGAAACTTACCCTGCAAGATCTTTTAACTTCTGCCACAAGTCATTTTGATCTCTTGATTCCTCAGTCTCTTCGGTAACAGTTTCCACCTGAGTTTCTGTATCTTTACCTACAGCAGAAAAGCAATGATCTTTGCATAACCCAGCCATTTCACACCCACAATTAACAGCGATTATTCTTATATCATAAATTGAGATTACACTTTGTTCATGAAAATGTGGCGAAATTCATCACTATGCTTAAGTTTTAGTTTCAATATGGTATGGAGAAAACAATATTTCTTTTAAATCTTCTTACAGATGAATGCAAGTGGATGTTTCTTTTGCAAGTTAATACTTCATCAACAATTTAAGCAATTATGTTCTCCCATAAATATATGATATAGGCAACTGTTCACCTCTTTGATATTTAGAAACCAAACAAAGGCAAAGTATCTTGCTTACTAGCTGGTTGAGTTCGGACACGAGTTCGTAGCCTAGCTGCTGTTGAACTACTTAGAGAAGCAAGTTCTTCGAGCAATTCACGCTCTTTTGTACTGCACATAGAAACCAAAACTGTAGGATTAAATTTGTCGAAGGATCCAACATTACAGCTGGTAGTACAATCTCTTTTACTGGTCTATTCATCCAGCGCTGAAGTTTACTTGCACTAAATAATTATACTTGAGTATCATTTCCAAGCCTCAAGGATCCGATAAGAGCAGAAATATTATGGTTAACAAAGAAATAATTAGTTTCAGAAACGGATGACTGCATACAAATTCAGTTCGAAATGAATTTGAAGGACTTATAAAAGTAGACAGTAGCTAATTAGATGCTTTAAGGTCACAATTCACTGTATCAAGTACCTGATGCTGGTAAATTGCACAGGAAAAAGAAAGAGAGAGAGAGAGAAAACCTAAGGGATGATATGCAAGTCAAATAGAAATATGATATAGTCGAATAACATACATGACAAAAATTAATGATTAACAATCCATTGAGCTATTTATGAAGATGATAACTAGAGGTTTGGAGACAATTAAACTATACCTTATCCGGTTTGGTATGGTAACTTTAATTGTAAACAAGTGATCACCACGTATGGATGGTTTATTCAATTTAGGTGCACCTTTCCTTGCCAGGGCTAGCATATCCCCAGGCTGTGTACCTGGTGGGATCTGAAGTTCACTCACACCTTCAACTGTCTTAACCTGTTCAAATGTAGATATATTAGTTCTGTCCCTTGATACAGACTTCAAACTCCATGACCTACAAAGTGTTAAAACACCAGATGCCAAAGTAAACTAAAGATAACAAACAACATACAAGAAATGAAGACAGATAATCAAATGAAACTTCCCATATCTTTGCCAAAATGAAATTTACTCATTTTATTTCCAATCTTTCTCGTTTTACACAAACTGAATGGAAGCAGTGGCCATATAGCGCTTGAGTCTTATCTTTGCATGTGTTTACACACAAGTAGTTTCGGGCAACAATGAACCTCCTCAATAAGGAATTTAAACAATTTCTCGGAAACTTTTACTTCTCTCTTTGATTATAAGATTTTCCACGTTGAAGGATATTATAGGATTGCATTATAAAGCCAAAGCTAAAGACCGATTATATACCATACTTGAATTCCGCTGAAGTTTTTAACAGGCATGTCCTATTCTAAAACCAAAATACCCACAAAATGCAATGACCAGAGTGTTGGTTCTCTCAATACGCTTACGCATATCCTGAGATTTTATTATAGTTTCAGTTTCTCCCTGGATTGTTCAATTACAAAGAATGCATGGAATCTCTTCCATAAAGTTATTTCTGGATTTTTTCTCCAGTCCATATTAGAGCAATACATGATAAGATGTAGCATACAAGAGTAGCCATTGGCCTTCAGGGTATATGGTACCCTTCCCTTTGCAATCAATTTTACAAAATTGATAATTTTATCTAGTGTGTGTTTCCCTCAATCATCAGTTTGAATAGAACAGCAAAAATCTAGTGCATGAGAAATTGATTCAATAATACTGGCAGAATGTAACAGGAGATAACCTTGACAATAGCTCCCAGAATGGCATCAAGATAACTGATGGATATTGTTGACCTGAGATTTATACCATCTCGTTGTATTCCTGATATCTCTTCAACATCAAGATAGACAAAAAGATCTCCTGGCGGACCACTGCATAAACCAAATTAACATATATTATTTTATTACAGCGTAACATATAAGACAACGGTTATGTCATATAGAACCAACAGTTAATTTCTCAGTAAACTAGGTTAAGACAAATCAGATCATACAATAAGAAACTAACATAAAAAGCAAACAGAAAATGACAACATACAAGAGTTGTTAACAATAATCAGTAATCACTATCAAAAATTTCCTCAGTTGTGAACAGGAAATATCAAAATTTATCAGCATACCCTCTAGGTCCGGCATCACCCTCTCCAGCAACTCTCAGAATACTCCCTGCACTAACCCCAGGAGGCACTTTGACTTTGATATTTTTCTTAACACGAATGCGTCCTTTACCAGAGCATTTTCGACAGTATTCAGAAATGACTTCACCATCACCGCCACAATTAGGACAAATAGAAACCTGGCACTCATCCAAGAATTGATAAGAAGAAATGAATGAGAAATTTTTGGTAAAAATCCAACAAATAAGAAAGAAGAATATTTTGATAAAAATCAATTCATGGAATGCCCAACACAAGAAATCCCAAATACCTGTGAGAACATGCCAAAGGGTGTCTGCTCAGTTCTCATGACTTGACCCCTGCCACCACAAGTTGAGCATACCCGCATCTTGGAGCCTACTTTTGCTCCAGTACCAGCACAAGTTTCACATGTTTCCAAATGAGAAAGGTCAAATTCCTTTTCTGCTCCAAATATAGCTTCAGAAAATTCCAATGTAATGTCATAACTGGAAAAAATAATAAGTCAGTGAAATCCTCACTCTAAAGAAGTTATCTTGCAATAAACGCAAAAGTTTACTCACCGGAGGTCTTCACCTTTAACAACAGCACGACGAGGAGCCCTAAATCCAGTTTGGTCCATACCAGGAAAACCACCCATACTTGGCCCAAAAAAAGTTTCAAATAGATCAAAAGGATTGGTCTGAAAAGTGAAAATAATTGTGTAAGCCAATGTGAACTTCTTAGAAAACGAGATTATACATACCAGCTTCTAGGTACATAGTCAATCAAGCTATAGTCCCTCTAGTGCCTATTTTGGTTTAACATACCTTCCATTCTGGTAACAAGCAAAATGCTAGCCTTTTACTCCTCCCTAAGCTAGCTTAGATTTACTCAAGTGCTAATTCTAGGGATGAAACAATAAGTCCGGCCAGAACGCCCTTGCCAAAACGACATCGTTTTGGTATAATTGATCAAAACGACAAAATGACGTTATTTTGTGGTGGGCAATTACACCAAAACGATGTCATTTTGTGGTGATCTAAGTCTCGAGCTGCGTTTTGGGATGTTGGGATAGTACCCGACCTAGCTCATTGCCAAGCCTAGTTAAATCAACAAAGGAATATTACCTTGTGGCATGAAAAGGACTAGCACAATATCAAAATCATGATGGTCAATACTATAGACCAGTTAATCAGCAATCCCTCCCCTTGACGGGATAAACAAGGGGCCTCTGGCCCCAATTCGTCTTCCCACTATCTAGACATAGATAAAGGGATGGAACTGATAAGAAAATGATTTGTTCCAACAACTTCAGACCATATTATATTAGTCGATCTTACAAAATCGATTGGGCAGGATGGTTGGGAAGGGGTTATTATTGGAGAAAAGGACAATATTCTTCATTTTCATCATCAGCAAACTCTAATCAATAGATAGTACCAACCATGTTTGAACCATAAGTGAAGATAATAAAATTAAACGATTGAAAGCACTCATTAAAGAAACATAGTTGACATAGCAACATACAACTAACTAAATAAGATTGGCAAGTATTTGCAGAGTTGCAAAAAGATTGACTTCAGCAAAATGAAGAGAAAACTCAAAAGTCCTGCAACCAGACTCCAAGTAGTGTAGCATTTAAACTAGTTGATTAATTTAATTAAGCATTCTTTCACCACTTTTGGCATAGACTCCTTCAACTAAGAAAGATCTAAAAGCATAAGTTTTCATTAACTCTTAAACCCAAGCGCACATAGGAAAACTAAGTACACATCTGACAGGAAAGTGGTAACTACTTGGCCTTCCAGATGATAGAGAAGAAAGAGCAATAAGATGCTTGAATCAAAGAGTAACCAACCCTTGATAGACAAGTCCCCAAATCTTTAGATACAAAACAACATTGCCCAAGTTCATTATTAGTTTATCATCAAACATACAAATGATTAACTTAGTGCTTATAGTAACTATCAACCATGAAATGAATAGAAGCAGTACCGTGTAAGCATTTGCTTGTCCTCCTACTGTACTCTTAACACCAGCTTCACCAAACTGATCATACATTGCCCTTTTATTATCATCTGATAGCACCTGACAGTGTTGCACTTCAGAATTCAAAAGACAATATGGTAAATGAAAAACCTCCAAAAGATGTTTCATTTCAAGAGAAGCAAGTAAAGATTCAATAAACAAAATTTTGAGAAAGGAAGCTAAGTTAAAATATTAGCTCAATTTTTATATACCAGTAACGAAATAAGACTTCAAAGTCTTGCTCAACTAACTAGGATCACGCACTAACTTGACAACCAAAAATTTTTATTATGATGATAATAGTAAAAAAATGCATGAAAATTTTAAAATCTATTACAAGTAAAATCTTGAAGATATTCAACCCAACAAACGTTAGATATATGTTAACTAAATCTGAAAAAGATCCACTAATCACTCCATACAAGTAATGGAATCTTCTGAGGTGCATGCAAGATTGTAAATAATGACCTCGTACAAAAACGAGTGAACCAGAAAACAAAAGCTCACTCAATGGGCTGAGTATGCCACCAGAATAGTGGTTAAACAAATATAATGGAAACTACATTGTGAATAAAAGTTCTAATTCATACCTCGTATGCAGCACTAATCTCTTTAAACTTTTCAGTTGCTCCTGGTTGCTTGTTAACATCCGGGTGATACTTTAATCACCATAACATGCATAAGTAGATGTTAACAATAAAAGGAAAATAAAAATGAATTGACATTAAAGTAAAAGTTATCAGTTCAATGTCTAAATGAGGATGTAACTGCAAATAAAAAGACAAAAGAGTTGGACAAAGCCAGTACTCTCCTCAAAAGAAGTCATTTCCAAACCAGTACTGTCATTAGCTAACAGTAATTTCATATGCACTAAAGCTAAATATGAAAATCACACCCCAAATGATTTCCAGGAAACGTGAAGCAATGATCGTCATGCTCCTAACGTGGATATTTCTACCGAAGCATCCACTATAAAAGAGTAACCTTTCCCAGTTGCAACCTTCCCTTATTGAATTTCACTTCTTTATGATTGTTTAACAGAAGACCAAGTTACTAAAGTGAACTTCGCCAATAATTGTTAGCATTCCACCTTACAACTCTTAACACGCAATTATCACGTCTCTTCCCCCCCATTCCCAGCCAAAGAGAAATTCTATTTTCAAACATCCATGAATCTCATAAAGCTCCAATAAAAGCAAAACGAAACCAAACAAACAAAAACCCAGTCACTAAAAAGAGGAAACGAGAAAGATAAAGAAGCAAGCTTTACGTGTACCTGGCGAGCCAATTTTCGGTAAGCAGCCTTAATTTCTTTACTGCTAGCAGATTTTGGGACACCAAGGGTGGCGTAGTAATCCCCAGAAGCGTTAACGACAGGTCCAAAGCGATTCGTCGAAGCCCTCCTCTTGAACTTAAAAGAGATATAAAAAGATGGAGATAGGGAAAATGAAGTTGCAGACCCAAATCTCTGGAAGTTCCCACCTTTTATGAATGCACAAGAAGAAGCAGGACAAGAAGAAGAAGAGGAAGATGAAGAAGAGGAAGAAAAGCCGAGGGAAGGAATGAGGGATAAGGTCGTTGTAGCCGCCATGAGAGATAAGTCGACTAGCTAGCTCAGCTTGGATGGTACGAAACAACGGAGTTTCGGGGTTTGATCAATGTTGGCCTGTTTAGTTTGAGCTTGCTGTGTCTGCTTGGTCCGCGCTTTAGAGAGAGAAAGAGAGAGAGAGTTTGTGGTGCTTATATAGGGTAATGGATGAAGAGGAAAGAAGTGCAGACACTTCCCAACCACAGAAAGAGACTTCTGTGGTCTGTCTCTTTCTCTTGACGTGTCCTTTTGGTGTAGGGTGAAAACTGAAAAGTAAAAAGTCCGTACCTCCTTGCCATGTCCAAAATTTTTATTAAAAAAGTTATTAAAAAAGAATTTTTATTAAGTTTTCAAAAGTGTTTCAATAAAATATATTATTACCTCAAATCAAATCAATCCTATCGATCGAATGATCTTCCCCCGTTGTGGCAAGAGGGTCATTACTGTTTCGTGTCATTTCATTTCATGCTTTAAAAAGTTTCTTTCTTCCTTCATTCTCATGAATTGGGATGCACCTAGTCAAAGAGAATATAAAGCAGAAATTAGAAAGGTAATCATATGTCTATCATTTCTCACACGTCACAACATAATCCAAGTTCAGTTCTTGAGGCTATGCAATGCCCGTACATTACAGAAAAGTGCAATGGTTGCTGGTACACGATATTGTTCTGAAGAAAATGAATACAAGGACCGGACGATATTGGTTGTATCACACTCGAAACCTAAACTTCAAAAGGTTCTTAGTCAATGTAGAAACTACTTGAAATTTGCATTCCTCCTCTTTAACTCCCATTAGATGGGTAGACAGCCACCTGTACGTGGCCAAGCTGTGGCCAACGCGTAATATATTTGTGACACCATAAGTGTAGTACCACCATAATCTGCTGAAGTATCGTATCAGAAGACATCAGGATGAAAACGTCCTGGGATAGGGCTGCTTTGATTGGCCTGTCTCAAATGCATCATCAATGCGTAATTGTTTACCTAACAGCAGAACAGTCAGCATCAAGAAACTGAACTACTATCACATTTGCGAAAAGGATATGAGATAGTGCAACTGTTTCACATCTTTCCAGGGAAAGGGTTTAGATTAAAATTCATATAGATATTCGACCATGAATTAGATGTTAGATAAAGAGTGAAACTTTCTTATGCAATTTTTTAATTTTTTATTTTCCTAAGATGAATATTGCTGATATCATATGCTCCTCTATTTGCTTATATGAAAAGCTTGCACACTCATTTGGCCAGAAGATTAAATTAAAACAGATGACTGACCTCTAGTGTTCTCAACTGTTCCTGGTACTGGGACACCAACTGCTTCAAATGCAGCAACTCTCGGTTCTTATCATCAAAATCTTTCTGACGCTCATGCTGAATTGCCACGGCTGTTTGATTCTCCCGGACTAACACTTCAATTTGTTCCTTTAGCATCATAGTTTCCTAAATCAAACAACGCAACATTTATCGATTTTTGGACCAAAGTTCACTAATGCTTTAAAGCAACAAAGAAAAATACCAACTTATGTCACAAACATTAACAGCCTAATTATGCAGTTCCCTGTCAAATAAATCACACATCAAATGGTATGATTGACATGTCCCAGTAGTCTTATACCTTTTGATAACTTTGTGTTGCGACTCCAGCAGCATGTTCATTAATAGATTTCTCCAAACTATCCAGCACTCTTGAGGCACGGGCTCTGGCATCATCAATGCTGCTAGCAGTCGTCATTTCCTTCACCAGCAACTCCACCCATTCTGCACCGTTGGCAGGAAGGTTGTTTGGTGCTGATGTCATTGAAGCAGCAGCTGAAACAGCAACATCTGCCGCAAAGTTCATTTTTACTATCAATCTTAGTTGGGAATTTTGGGGTTCTTTCCTTAATAAAAGGCAATATCCAAGTCAAGTTGCTTGCTAGTGGAAAAAAGAATTTAAAAAGAAAACAAAGGTAATATACTAACTTTGAGAACTGCTCAAATGCACATTAACATGCTCAAATCAATTACTTTAAGAATCTAGTTTCTATCAACAACAAGCATTCAAGTAAAGTTGTGGAGCATTGCACCAATCAAATCTTTTAAGTAAACGTCTGCTCAGTTAAGTAGAGTAAAACAAGGGGGAATTGGAGCAAGAAAAAGATGTTAAGTAACTGGTTCAAAGGTCATCATCAAATATTTTGAAAGTCATTCTATTCAAACTGAATTTCTGCAAAATTTAAACTTAGAATCACAGCTACAGCATAATCACCCAAAATATTCAGAACATCTCAATAAAAGCATAACATATACATTACAGAATACCTAGAACTGAAATGGGCCTATCAGATAAACAAATCAAATTATTTTTATACAATGGAATTACATACCTTGATTTGCATTCGCACCCACTTCTTCAGAGGAAGCTGAATTAAACTCTTCAAAATGCTTATGTAGACTGTTGAGTGCTAAATCATTGCCACATTCTTCCAGTGTTCTCTCAAGAAGCTGCAATATCAAACCACAAAACAACAAACTAACTCCCAACCTTGAGATCAAACCGATCAAAACTATCAAACATCCACGAAGATTAACGACTCCCACGCTGCACTAGGACTACGTTAAAGCACACATTACAATTAAATGGGGCTTTTTACAAGTGAGGAGTTCCTAGATTATTCCTTATTCTATTAGTGAAAGGCCGCCGTCTGAAGCCAACCAAAAAGCATCACAATTCGACCCAATTCAAAAAATCCCAACATGGGCAAAGCGGCAAGAACAAAACTTTTTCAAAAAGGCACACTAAAACCCCAATCTTTAAGCGTCTCGTAAGTCAAAAATCCAAACCAATTATTACCAAATGAGAAACAAATGTAATACCTCAGGTTGGGCAGTGGGAAAAGCGATTTCGAGGTGGGGGAGATAGGAAGGAGGAGAGAAGCAACGAGGAGGGGAGGTAGAAGAGGAACTACACCGGAGCTTCTTGGAGACGAGAGTCGGAGAAGCGTCTGCGTCGAAAAAATACGATCTCTTGCTGCCGCAAACCGCCGCGGACATGATTCTCCGACAGGGTATAAGATAGTAAAGAAGAGTTTTCAGGTTGAGAGAAGGTTTCGTGAAATTTAGATGCACAGGTTTCAGTCTACGGATGGTTTTGTTATATATAGGGGAGAGATTCAAGCGGCGTGGGGTTTATAAAAGACGTCCATTAAAAATTAAAATGTAATAAATTTGAATTCTTTTTAATCTTGGCGGTTAGTTAGAGAAAAGTTGCAACTTGCAACATGCTTGGAGATGACTCCAGAAAATTTGACCGTGTTATAGGCGAGTCAACCTAGTTTTTGAGTTTATTGTTGGGACTGGGATTCGATAACATATTCTTTAAAAAATAAAAAATCACACAATCCTTGTGAGCTAAAATAAATAACAAAATTCCTAATATTTATATTAAAAGTTAATTAAAAAAATTCAAACTTTACTTAATTTTATAATTATAACTCAAATGTTAAAAAATGACATTAAATATTCAATTTTTCAATTTTTTTCAATTTAATTCAAATAATTACACACGTCAAACATAATTAATTAACTAATTAGGTCTAACTAAATTACTTTGTTTAATTAAATTAACCAATTAAATATAACTAAACTACATTATTTTTAGAGTTGAAGTCCCTAAATCAAAATCGCTGCCCCGCCACTTGTTCTCACATTGCACTAAGCTTCTCAATTTCTTCTCACGTTGCATAGCGACTATGATTTAGGGACTTTAGTCCAAAAATTGACGTAATTAACTTATGTTTTAATTAAAAGACATAGTTAAATTAAATTTAATTAATTAATTTAATTATATTTAATGTGCATAATTTTTAAGATTTTTGAAACACGTGATAATTTACGTCAACAATATTTATAGAGACATTACATTTCCTGTTGAGATCTCAAATCTCCAAGTGGGCCCTCTTGGCCACCCGCGACCTTGGCTATTTAGAGAATCCCGCTCCTGTGTCGTGGGACTTGTAGCTTAGTAGACATTAACAAAAACACACAATAATCTACGTCAACAAACTTAACAAAGACGTTGTTGAAAAAATTTTTAAAAATATTTAATTACACATTTTGAGGTCAGTAATCTTTTTTACTAACCCTTATATTACTTGTTAAACCTGACGTAGTAATCAACATTATCTAGTACCTCAATAAATGAATTTTCTGACAAAAGTTTAGGTTGGTCAGATTTAAGAGCCATTCCAAACTGGTACTCCGAAATCCCCATTGTTTTATTAATTTTTAAAAAAAAGATTGAAGTCTATATTCCATGGTCATACATACAGATTCGACAACGAACTGTTGTATTACAGAACATGACTGTAGCCTTGCAGCTTCATACGCTAATGACTACAGTTTGCATTAGACAATGTGAACCAGTAGAATGCAAAGCAAAATTTGTGATATCTGTTGGCGTCAGAATGAGTTTCCACTTACTGATTGGTTCTGAGCACTAACAGGAACTATGACAGGACCCTTTGGTAGCTTTTGTTTTACTGCAAACTGGTGAATCAGATCCTGAATTCCCATAAAGGCCACCAAAAACTCTGCTGCATCCATATTGTTCAAAACCTTCTTCACTGCCAGCTCCAATGCCTTAAACCTGCCACACATTCATCCACATCATTTGGAATCAACTTTGAAACTATGCCTAGGTGAGGACCTGCATGAATGACTCAGACAATTTGTCTGGCTCTTTTTATAAACACAGGCAAAAGGGAAGAAAATGACCTGAGTTGGTGGGCCTTTGTGATGTTTCTTGCAATCTTCTTGAACTCAGCATGAACAGAACTCAATGCAATATTGCCTGATTGACAAATTTTGACATGAGTAAAGGGAAGATGAAAGATACAAGTGGCTTGAGTCTCAAACATTGACCCATCAATTACAGCCTCCTCGATGCGAATTTCATCTATAAGTTGTGATAGAAGCCTCTCAATGCTATTTGATTCGGATACAAATGACATTGAGGAGGTGTGGATCAAGACACGGAGGAGGTCCAGAATAGCAGAAGGCCGCCAATCCCCGAGCCAGGACAGGGTAGTTAGTTCATAAGGAGGAGCCCATTCAGGATTGAAGAACTGGGGAACATCCTTGAGCCTGGTTGGAACCATGGCAAGGTTGTAATGAGCATGGTACTTCTCCAGTTGTCTTCCAATTAGCTCCTCAAAGTGTGACTTCACCTTCAGCTGTTTTTCTAGTCTTGCCACTCTAGTCTTCTGTGCTTGTCTCCACATACCATACTTCCTCCTGGAGAGATCTTCACATGAGAATGATGATATGATTAATCAGCACAAGAGTACATATAATAGGAAAAGCCTTTCTATACCATGTGTCCATTCTACTTTCATGTTACTTCAGCAGAAGAATGAAGAGCCATTGACTATTCTAAGTTCTCATGTAAATGGCCATTTTGAAGAAACTTGGTAAAATCTATTGCATGAAAGAGTGATTACCTCTTCTACTTGGTACTCCCTTGAGGAGGGTCATGCACTGTACGTTCTGGGCTCTATCATCAATTTCATTGCCCCAACCTCGACTTTCTATGCCTCTTTCCCTCATTCCTTCAACTTCTTGCTGTTTCTCACAGTCATTCTCTTCAAGGAAACTCCTTGAGAAGTTCCCTTTTCTATCAGCAAACAAAGAAAGTTGGGACTTTCAAAGTCATTTCAGGATCCAAAATAAAGTTATCACACGCTATTCTATGTTTGTTGTTCTCTTGGTTTCTTGGCAAGAAAACAAACAAGTTGAATGCGTATGAATCTACCCTTCACATCAAATAAAGAAAAGATAGAATTAAAGAGTCCAAAAACAGATTTTGATGGTTTATTCATTTTCCTCAGGAACCAACCAACCATTAGCTCAACTGCACCTTTATGATTCGTAACATCAACAAGAAAAGAAAAGCAACTCCATGGCCTAATCACAACTGTTACGTATCGCAGTTCTTGGTCACTGGGACCAACACTTCTCCTTTCTTTTCAGAGAAATCAAGCAGAAATAATTTTGATCTCAAAGTGAATGCCATACTTCATCTATGACAACCCACATTTTCTTTCCTCCCTATAAAATCGAAGCAGTCACATAATTAACAATTCGTTTATCCGTCTCAGAAAGAAAGAAAAGAAAAAAGAAATCTGGGATTTTGTCAACCATCTTTGATATAACAAAAAAGGAACAAAAATCTTCCACTTTGCACGAAAGCATAAATTCTATGCGTGTAATCAACAAATTCAAGTAAAAGGACTGGTTAAAAGAAAGAGGAAGTGAAGAAGCTTACAAGAGAGAGTAAAGCGATGTTCTCTTCATTGCAACGTGTAGAACTTGCTTACGTTAATGACCACTTTCTTGGATTGCTCTTCCTTCTCAACTTAACAAGGTGGCGACTGAAAATATGGGAATCTCTGAAAGTTAAGTGACGGTTAGAACTGAATTAGCGCGAAAACTTGTGGGAGTTTGGATTTAAACTTCAATATGGGCTTCCAAGCCCAATCAGTCAGTAGCGGCATTTTGGGTAGCCATTTTGCTATAAAGCTGCGAAGAGATGTTTAATGTCTGATCCTGACAACATTAGTTGTTTAGTACCGTTGGATTGAAGTGAAAGTAATGCATAGCGTATCATCAGGTCTAGAAGGTGATGAGTTAGTGGGGGAAGCAAAAGCATAAATGGATTGAAGCATATATAATGCATATACCCGACAAATATTTTAGCAGGTGGATTTATACAGAGCGTGTAACTTCGTATACATCAGCATTTGCATATTCTACAACTTGGTACTTAACCAGCTAGGCTGAAAACAAAGTTCTTGGCCAATAGGTTGTGTTCCAGTTCATGAACTCCTGAACTTTGAGGTTATGAAACGTGGGTGGCTCATAATCTACCTGACTGCAGCAGTATGAACACCTTCTTTGAAGATAATATTTGCAAATGGAGGTGGAAGCCAAGTTGCATTGCTCCCAACCCGGCCATCTTGATCACCTCGTCGATGTCGTTTATTCAGTTTGGCGCCTACTCTTCGTCCAATGGACATGCTAAGCTTCATAGCAGTGAATACACCCAATGCAATTGTAAGGGGCCTTATAGACCAGTGAAAATCCTCAACATGTTTATACTTCTCCACCACTCCGGCACAATTATCGAAAGACACCAGTTCTACTTCAGCTGGATCTGCTAAAAAGCTGTTAGCTTCATCTCCGAGAACAAGCCTGCCTGGAAAATTGACGACAAGACACCCATTTGGAAGTACTTGTGAAATTCGTCCCGTGGCCCATGCTCCACCTCTCTTACGAGGCCACTCAAAACGGGGAGTAACCACATTTTCCTTCAGCCTTATGAACTGCCCCACATGGTAAGCTTTAGCCATTTGAAGCTCAGAAGAGTTCCCTCTCCATAGAGTTTCCAAACCTATAAATCCAACCGATACACTTCCATCACGCCTTATAGAGTGTAGAATCCCTACAGAAGAAGACTTGTTATTTTCTTCTTTAATGCATACCCAATCTCCCACAGCAAAGCCATCTGTAACCCTTTCAAGAGTTGATTCCTGTACCCTTAGAGGGTTCTGCACTCCAGCAATTTTCACCAGAGCAAAACCACTTTTATCAGCACCATTATCTAGACCAGTCACGATTCCTTTATGGACATCCATGGCCTGAGGTTTGTACGTGTTAACTGGTTTTCTTAGACGGACTGTGTCACCAACTTGAAGACGGTTCTTTGAGAGGTACCAAGAGGTATAGCCACCATGATTTGATTTCTCAAAAAGTCCTCTGGTTTCCAGACCAATCCATTCTCCATCACCATTGAAAGCTCTCAAAGAGCTGCAACAACAACTTGTATGTTATTCAAATGCGAAAGGTCATGGAGGATAGGGGAATTACATGTTCAAAGTACTGAATTTCTATGTATCTTGTTCTTGAACAAATTTTGCAAGAATATCCCAGAATAAAGTGACAACAGTCCAAGAATCACAAACCAAAAAGGTTCCACTCAGAAGTCTCATTTCTTGCTAGACTTGAGCAACAATAACTATTTCAGGAAAAAAAAAGGATAAAAACATTTTGAACACAACATATTACATTTCGTTGAGAGGGGCATTAATAGCCTGAGAATTAAGGTACAACATTTATAAAAAATAACCACTGGTAATTATTTAGGTGCCAAAAATTGCCCCCTATTTTCAGAAAAGAAACGGCATTCCTATGCGGGATAGTGAATGGGGGATGTCTGGAGTGGATTGAGCGAGAAAGGGATGTAAGAAAGATTTCTGTATCACGTGCCAGTATCTTTCTGAAGAATAAATCAGTGAATTTGATAGAGCTATAGCAAAAGTAAGAGATCTTTTTAGTAAAACTGCAAAAATAACTCGCATTCAATCCATATTATAGAAGAGTAGTTAGTCGTGAAACCAATATAGCCTAACACCAGCAGTCATGTAAATCCATTTGTCTTTAAGTAAATAGCTGCTAAACTAAGTTCAAGAATTACCTTTCAAATGCATACAAAATGTCTTTCACTAAAGGTCTATTCCGGAGATCATACTCAAAGCAACCTATAATAACATTCTCCACATCAGGAGGGAGGCCAACTGGAACTTGTGGTTTTTCGTGCTTGATCACAACTGACTGATATATTTCGTCACTTGATTTCCCTAACCAGGGTTGAACACCGGTCAACATCTCAACTATGCTACATCCAAATCCCCAAGAATCAGTCTCAGAGGAAATTGGACCCCTAACTTTTGGTTCCCACTGTTCTGGAGCCATGTAATTTGCAGTTCCAAGTCTAAGCATCATATCTGAGTTCAACAAAGGGATCCCAAGAAGTAGGTAAGGGATACCAAAGTCCCCCAGAACCAATTGGTCGTGATCATTCACAAGGAAGTTAGAAGGCTTAAGGTTCAAGACCAACAAACCAATTGAGTGCAACTGGAGGAGTCCTTTTGCCAAATTGATACCGTACCTGTAAACATTAACATATTACCAGTTTCCATATATATAACATTATTCTATCAAATCCACACTAAAAGCATCTGATACAATAAGGACGTGAATCTCCAAAATCACCACCTTAAAACATGTAACAAATCAAGCTTTCCTCCTTTCAGCCAAGCCATTCGATCAGCAATAGATCCTTCGTAAAACTTCATAGCAATGCAGATCTGCCAAACCAATAAACACAATTGAGATCTCTAACAGAGTTTTGATTGAAAACAGAAACATCAAAGAAATATAAAGAAACAACTTAATCACTCGTACAGATATGATACTCAAGGAGAAAGAGAAGATTCAGCCATGTGAAACTCACCTTTCCATTTATTATTGAGATACCGTACAACCAACAAACACCTTGAATTTCACGGCACTTTAAAAATAACCCCTCAAACCTCTCGATAAATGTTTGGGTTAAGTCCTCCGTCATTGGAGGCAACATCTTGACTGCAACTTCATGATACTCGTCAAAATCATCAGCTGATTGGTGATGTGTTGCCAACCAAACGTCACCAAACGTGCCTCTTCCAATCCTGTGCTTAAGTTTCAATTTAGCTGGATCAATATATGGCAAAATCTGAGTTGGTGCAGCAACAACTGTTCTAAGGTTGTCAGGATCTCCATCAAAAAGTTCATATTCAAATGAAGCAGCTGACTGAGGCACTCTAATCTGCTTAGCCATCTGACCTTGATCCATTTAAACAAAGTTAGCTGAATGAACCTTGCTCTTAGCACCAAACATCAAATTTCACTCTGGCACCCACAAGATACCTATCACTCCCAATTTACAATGAAAATGACCCAAAGTCCTGAAGCCAGGTCATATTAGGTACAGGGTGTAAACGTAAACAAAGAAAGATCGTTTCTTGACGAAGAACATCAATCAAATTACCAAGATCAACATAGCTGTCAATAATACACCAAATAAGCTAACTAATTTGCTTCAAGATAAAAACTTTATCATTATGTTGGGCAGCAAAACTGAAGATAAAAGGAAACATCCAACAAAAGAGGAAGGAAAACTTAGAATCACCATCGACTGTAGGAACAAAATTTCAACTAAAAAAGAAGTTTATATCTTTCACTTTCATTCATTTTCCACGGAGCCAAACATTAGATGGAAAAAGAAAAAGAGGAATGATGTAAAGCTTACAAGTGAAGACCCAAGAAAGAACAAAGAATCCGGAGATGCAATAATCCAACGTCCAGTCCAGAAACAGAATTCCTTTTGATTCTAATAAATATCTCCAAAGTCTTACAATCCTTGTGCTTAACAACACCTCAAGAGGCACCAAACTCGGTGCTGCCTGTCCCATTTGGCTTCCAAGTCACCCCATAAGAAGACAACATGGGATGGTCAAGTTTTTACAAACAAATTCTAATAATTGGGTTATTGTAGAAATTTGCATTTAAGATAAACTTTATTTTTAATTAAATTATTAATTAGTAATTATTATCTATTATTTAATAATTATATTTTTATATTTATACTTAATTTATTATTAATTATTAAAAACTCAACTAATTTTGCCCATTTACCATAAAAATCTTGAACTTTTTAATTCCGTTTTAACTTTTAAGTACGATTTATTTTAATAATTTTGTTGATAAAAATTGATCAATATATTAATTAATTATTTATTTTTATTAAATAATAAAATTTTACAAATCAAAATAAATAAATAAATTTTTATTTAACAATCTATTTTTAATTAAACTTTAAATTATGCGATGAATAAGGATAATCTCTTTCAATCATATTTTAAATTCTTTAATTTTATTCAATCTTTAGCTAATTTTATGACGATTTAATATCAGTGAAAGCTGTTAAATTTTAAACCTCTTTTCTTACCGATTTAACTTGTAACTCAATTTTTAAAATATTGTTTATTATAAAATTATATTAATAAACATTTTAATTTAAATTAGATATAGTTTATATTTATTTTAAGATTTTAATAATATTACACATAATAAAATTTTAAAATAAATTTGGTGGTGATTATTTTCTTTTTAACTTTTTAATTTTTTAATTTTCAAAGAAATTTAGAACATTTGAAAAAAAATCTCTATTATTCAAAAAAGGGCCAATCGGTGGAGCCCACTATATTACACCGCCCAACCCGCATGGGAGGCGGTTAGTCGTAGACTCGTAGGTATTCTATAAAAGGCCTGAAAGCCCAAAATTGCAATATGATTTCCTTTTAGTTACTCATTTCTGTTTGCTCTCTCGCACACTGTCAAGTAGTGGAAGAGAGAAGAAGATAGGAAACCCGACCCTAAACCCTAAGGATTGCCATTGACAAAAACATTCCTCTTTGTTCTGTTAGTTAACTTAATTGTGCATGAAGAGGATCTTCTGCTGGTAGCTCTGTTTCTTTGGTTGTGCTAGCTAGGGTTTGGAGTTGAGCAACCATGTGGAACAACAACTCAGATGCTCATCTCGCGCCTCCGGGGACGGGGGGACCGTCCGTGCCGCCGCCTCCTCTGCCGTCTCAGCCTTCGTACACGGTGCTCCCGCAGCAAGCACCTCCGACTTCTGCCGAGGAGGCTGAGGCGAGGCTGGAGGAGAAGGCTCGCAAATGGCAGCAGCTTAACACAAAGCGGTACAGTGACAAGAGGAAGTTCGGCTTTGTCGAGACGCAGAAGGAGGATATGCCTCCTGAGCATGTTAGGAAGATTATCAGGTCAGTGTTTTTGAGGATTTATTGATTCTCTAGTGGTATGGATTTTGAAGGTTATGTGTTTTGAATTTGAACTTTTTCTCAATTGAATTGTTGTCTTGTGTTCATGAAGGTTTTGGCTTTGGTAAATATGAAGCCAAATTGCTACTTGATCTCAATTTATGAACTGAAGGGAAAATTAAAGAACTTCTACAGATTTCTTAAGAATTTGGAGAATCATTGAATTAGAATTTTTGATTTTTTGGGTTGATATTGCTTTAGATTTGACTCTATCTTGATCAACGGGATATTATAGAATTTTGTGTTTCAGCAACACTATCAATATGATGAACACTTTCTGGCGATCTGTTTACTAAATATGATTATATACAATGGCAGAGACCATGGGGATATGTCCACCAAGAAATATCGTCACGATAAACGTGTGTATCTTGGGGCCCTCAAGTTCATTCCACATGCAGTTTATAAGCTTCTTGAGAATATGCCAATGCCTTGGGAGCAAGTTCGTGATGTGAAGGTTCTCTATCATATCACTGGAGCAATCACTTTTGTCAATGAGATTCCGTGGGTAGTTGAACCTATTTACTTAGCTCAGGTGTGTTCCTCTTGTCCAAAGGAGATTTAAGTCTGGGATGTTCTATTTTTTTTATTCTAGTATTTATTTTCATTTCTAACATTCTTGTTGAATTTGCATGCATTTTCCAGTGGGGTACAATGTGGATTATGATGCGTAGAGAAAAGAGGGATCGGAGGCACTTCAAGAGAATGAGGTTTCCGCCATTTGATGATGAAGAACCACCATTAGACTATGCTGATAATTTGTTAGATGTTGATCCATTAGAACCTATCCAATTAGAGTTAGATGAAGAAGAAGATTCCGCTGTCTATACTTGGTTTTATGACCATAAGCCTCTTGTCAAAACAAAGCTTATCAATGGTCCAAGTTACAGGAAGTGGCATCTTTCCCTTCCAATAATGGCAACTCTTCACAGGTTGGCAGGACAGCTTCTCTCTGATTTGATAGATCGCAACTATTTCTACTTGTTTGATATGGAGTCATTCTTCACCGCTAAAGCCTTGAACATGTGCATTCCTGGTATGTTTCATGCTTCTCTTATTTATCTATTTACCGTCTTTATTTGTTGTCTATGATCAGTACTGTATTAGCCACTCTTGTTATACCTAATGTTTTTCATTTTGGACTAAATTCCATTTGTTAAAAAGAGTGCAAAAGGACTATTTAACATTATTTTGCTTGTCTCTTATTACAACTGTTTTTTGGATTAGAATATTGTATACTTTTTGGATTTTAAGTTCAATGATTATACTTCTACTCAAGACTTGTTGGGCTCTTCTTGTTACTGCTCTTTGCAGTGGGCTTATTGATGCGACATATGTTCATACTTATAACAATGATTTTATCTGAATTCCTGAGTAAAAATTTACTACTCCTGCGTTTTTTCCCCATATCAGGTGGACCTAAGTTTGAGCCTTTGTATCGTGACATGGAGAAAGGAGATGAAGACTGGAATGAGTTTAATGACATTAACAAACTCATTATACGGTCACCTTTGAGGACTGAGTACAGAATTGCATTTCCACATCTGTATAATAACAGGCCTAGGAAAGTGAAACTTTCTGTTTATCACACTCCCATGATCATGTACATAAAGGCTGAGGATCCTGATTTACCTGCTTTCTACTATGATCCTTTATTACATCCCATAACCTCTGCCCCCAAGGAACGCAGAGAGAAGAAGACTCATGAGGATGAGGAGGAGGATGATTTTTTCTTGCCTGATGGTGTGGAACCTTTGCTTCAAAATTCTCAACTTTATACAGATACCACAGCTGCTGGCATTTCTCTGCTGTTTGCCCCACGGCCCTTTAACATGAGATCTGGTCGAATGCGAAGAGCAGAAGACATTCCCCTTGTATCTGAGTGGTACAAGGAGCATTGGTAAGATGATAATTTCTCTTTGCAATATTATTGTTCAAATTCTTATTGTTCATAATGAATAATATGTTGTGGTTTATTTTTTGCAGTCCTCCTACGTATCCTGTAAAAGTTCGAGTCAGCTATCAAAAGCTGTTAAAATGCTTTGTGTTGAATGAACTTCATCATAGACCACCTAAAGCTCAAAAGAAGAAGCACTTGTTTCGGTCTCTAGCAGCAACAAAGTTCTTCCAATCCACAGAACTTGATTGGGCAGAAGCAGGCCTTCAAGTCTGTAGGCAGGGTTACAACATGCTGAATTTGTTAATTCACAGAAAAAATCTAAATTATCTTCACCTTGATTACAATTTCAACTTGAAACCCGTGAAGACTTTGACTACAAAGGAACGTAAGAAGTCTCGTTTTGGCAATGCTTTCCATCTCTGCCGTGAGATTTTGCGTTTGACAAAGCTTGTTGTTGATGCTAATATTCAGTTCCGGTTGGGTAATGTGGATGCATTTCAATTGGCTGATGGTCTGCAATACATATTTTCCCATGTTGGCCAGTTAACAGGGATGTACAGGTACAAGTATAGGCTGATGCGACAGATAAGGATGTGCAAAGACCTGAAACATTTAATTTATTATCGTTTCAATACTGGACCAGTGGGGAAGGGGCCTGGATGTGGATTCTGGGCACCTATGTGGAGGGTGTGGTTGTTCTTTTTACGTGGCATAGTGCCTCTTTTAGAACGATGGTTGGGGAATCTTCTTGCGCGACAGTTTGAAGGGAGGCATTCGAAAGGAACAGCGAAGACTGTTACAAAGCAACGTGTTGAGAGCCACTTTGATTTGGAGCTTCGAGCAGCTGTTATGCATGATGTTCTTGATGCAATGCCAGGTGAATATCTTTCCATTAACAAGAAACTACTTCTGAATTTTGTTTGGCTGAGGTTATGCTATTTGCTTGTCTATAATGGGTTATTAATATTACAGAGGGCATCAAGCAAAACAAAGCTAGGACCATACTGCAGCACCTTAGTGAAGCCTGGCGCTGTTGGAAAGCCAACATTCCTTGGAAGGTTCCTGGTTTGCCAGTTCCTATTGAAAACATGATTCTGCGGTATGTCAAGTCAAAAGCAGACTGGTGGACAAATGTTGCTCATTATAATCGGGAACGTATAAGAAGGGGTGCAACTGTTGATAAGACAGTTTGTCGAAAAAATCTAGGGAGGTTGACTCGCCTTTGGCTAAAGGCAGAACAGGTAATTGTTCCTTATGTATTCAACAAATGATTCCATTCTACTGCATATTTTATATGTTAATTAATGGTTCTTCATTTTGTGATTGTATTCTCCTGTCTTGTATCTCTTCAGGAACGTCAACACAATTATCTGAAAGATGGTCCATATGTTACCCCAGAAGAAGCAGTTGCCATTTATACAACAACTGTGCACTGGTTGGAGTCTAGGAAGTTTTCCCCCATCCCATTCCCTCCATTGTCATACAAACACGACACCAAGCTACTTATCCTTGCTCTTGAAAGGTTGAAGGAGTCCTATAGTGTGGCTGTGAGACTAAACCAGTTACAAAGGGAAGAACTGGGTCTTATTGAACAAGCTTATGATAATCCACATGAGGCATTATCACGAATTAAGCGTCATCTGCTCACTCAGCGTGCATTCAAAGAAGTATGTTAACAATCAATGTTCTGTTGGCCTTGATGTTTGAGGTTCCTTTCTTGTGGTTTTGTGTTGACCTTTTCTTTATGAGTTTTTGTTTATATTTTCTTTTTGCAGGTTGGCATAGAGTTCATGGATTTGTACAGTTCTTTGATTCCAGTATATGAAATTGAGCCTCTTGAAAAAATAACTGATGCATATCTTGATCAATATCTGTGGTATGAAGGTGACAAACGCCATCTATTCCCTAACTGGATTAAGCCTGCAGACTCCGAGCCACCACCACTATTAGTTTATAAATGGTGTCAGGGTATAAACAATTTGCAAGGTGTTTGGGACACAAGTGAGGGGCAGTGTGTGGTGATGCTTCAGACAAAGTTTGAGAAATTCTTTGAAAAGATTGACTTGACAATGTTAAACAGGTGAGATATATACAACTTCTGGTTATTACTTTGAAAGGTGTTTCCATTCTTGAAGATTCACTTTCCCTTTGATTTTGCAGGCTTCTTCGTCTGGTTCTTGACCACAATATTGCCGATTATGTTACTGCTAAGAATAATGTTGTGTTGTCCTACAAAGATATGAGTCACACAAACTCGTATGGATTAATACGTGGTCTTCAGTTTGCGTCTTTTGTTGTGCAATATTATGGACTTGTCTTAGATCTTCTGCTTCTTGGACTGACCCGAGCGAGTGAGATTGCTGGTCCACCACAAATGCCTAATGAATTCATGACTTACTGGGACACAAAAGTTGAGACACGACATCCAATTCGACTGTATTCTAGGTACATTGACAGAGTGCATATACTGTTCCGCTTCACTCATGAAGAAGCCCGAGACCTTATCCAGCGGTATTTAACTGAACATCCTGATCCCAACAATGAAAATATGGTTGGATATCAAAACAAAAAATGTTGGCCCAGAGATGCAAGAATGAGACTCATGAAGCATGATGGTATGTGCATGTTGTCAATTTTCTTTTTGACAAATGATTTTTTGTTTGAACTTCAATTGTATTGATGGTTTAATTTCATGAGATAATAATTTTCTCTATGACTTCTTTTTTCAGTAAATCTTGGGAGGAGTGTCTTCTGGGATATGAAGAATCGCCTCCCGCGAAGCATCACAACTTTAGAGTGGGAGAATAGCTTTGTTTCTGTTTACAGCAAGGACAATCCAAACTTGCTCTTTAGCATGTATGTATATCTGCACTCTTGGTGTTTCTTTTATGGCCCTAAGCAAGTTTTGGTATATAATCAGCGGTAGATATTCCAAGCTCCTACATATTCTTCTCTTGTATGTGCAGGTGCGGTTTTGAGGTTCGGATCCTTCCAAAGATAAGGATGACACAGGAAGCATTTAGCAATACCAGAGATGGTGTTTGGAATTTGCAGAATGAGCAGACCAAGGAGCGCACTGCAATTGCTTTCCTAAGGGTTGATGATGAGCACATGAAGGTGTTTGAGAATCGG
This sequence comes from Erythroxylum echinodendron, assembly GCA_027575705.1. Classification (NCBI taxonomy): domain Eukaryota; kingdom Viridiplantae; phylum Streptophyta; class Magnoliopsida; order Malpighiales; family Erythroxylaceae; genus Erythroxylum; species Erythroxylum echinodendron. Next base: position 5,111,048 of record JANZXR010000005.1, on the reverse strand, counting down.
GTGAGGCAGATTCTTATGTCTTCCGGGTCCACTACGTTTACAAAAATTGTCAACAAATGGAACACAGCCCTGATAGGTACTTGCAATATCATTTTTTGGTTCAAATATTTTAGTCATCTTGTGCTGTTTGAACTATTCTTTTGCCTGAGATTTTTCACTTATTTCTCCTCTGTTCTTTTAGGACTAATGACTTACTTCCGTGAGGCAACTGTGCATACTCAAGAGCTGCTGGATTTACTCGTTAAATGTGAAAATAAAATCCAAACCCGTATCAAAATTGGGTTGAACTCAAAAATGCCAAGCAGGTAAGTGCTTAATCTTAGGTTTCCCATGTTCTTCTTTGACATCTTTGTTGCATACCTGGAATCTCCAATCATTGTTTATCTTTTTCAGATTCCCTCCTGTTATTTTCTATACACCAAAAGAAATTGGAGGACTGGGCATGTTATCAATGGGTCATATATTGATCCCACAAAGTGACCTGAGGTATAGTCAGCAGACAGATGTTGGTGTAACCCACTTCCGGAGTGGTATGAGTCATGAAGAAGACCAATTGATTCCAAATCTATATCGATACATTCAGGTAATGTCTTATTCAGTTTTGGGAATTGAGAGAATTGAGTTGTAGTTAACTTATGTTGTTTATGTCCTTCTACTGATATTTTCATTAATCTGTGAACAGCCTTGGGAAAGCGAGTTTATTGATTCACAACGTGTCTGGGCAGAGTATGCATTGAAGAGGCAGGAAGCACAGGCACAAAATAGACGCTTAACCCTAGAAGATTTGGAAGTAAGCTGTTCTCTTTACCTTTTTTCCCCTTAAATTTATGATGGGTTTATATACAGTGAAAGTTGTGGAGTTTGCTTTCACATTATATTTGAGCTGGAGTAAAGATAATTTGTTCTTCAATGTTTTGCTGGCAAAAATCTGGTGAAAAAGAAAAGAAGGGGCACAGGGGAGTATTTTGACAATATAACATCTCTGGACTTGATGTCGAAATGTTTCTAATACATATTTTGACAATATAACATCTCTGGACTTGATGTCGAAATGATTCTAAAACATATACTTTTTGATTGACAGGATTCATGGGACAGGGGAATTCCGCGCATCAATACGTTGTTTCAAAAGGACAGGCACACTCTGGCGTATGACAAAGGATGGAGAGTGCGCACAGATTTCAAGCAGTATCAGGTTCTGAAACAAAATCCTTTCTGGTGGACTCATCAGAGGCATGATGGGAAATTGTGGAACTTGAACAATTATAGAACAGATGTCATCCAAGCTCTTGGTGGTGTTGAGGGCATTCTTGAGCATACCTTGTTTAAAGGAACTTAGTAAGTAGTTCTGAATGATGCTTTCTCACTTCAGCAATCTTTGAAAAGAATTTTGTGTGCTTGTTTCTTGAGCTTTCTTATTTATTAAGTTAATTATTTGATGCATGTAGCTCCCACCTTGGAAATTGATATAGTTTATTATTTTTGGCACTCTTTATCATTTTTCTCTAATTTTACTATTAAATAATGCTGTTTAATTGTGGTTAATACATTTGTTTATGTCATTCTCATCAAGAGCATCTTCCTAACTGCTTTACTTGCTTTCCAGCTTTCCAACCTGGGAAGGTCTCTTTTGGGAGAAGGCATCTGGTTTCGAGGAGTCGATGAAGTATAAGAAGCTCACTAATGCTCAAAGATCTGGTCTAAACCAAATTCCTAACCGTAGGTTCACTCTGTGGTGGTCGCCTACAATTAATCGAGCCAATGTCTACGTGGGTTTCCAAGTGCAATTGGATCTAACTGGAATCTTTATGCATGGGAAGATTCCAACCTTGAAAATTTCACTCATTCAGATATTCCGTGCACACTTGTGGCAGAAGATCCATGAGAGCGTCGTCATGGATCTCTGTCAGGTCTTGGATCAGGAACTGGATGCATTGGAAATTGAAACTGTTCAAAAGGAAACAATCCATCCTAGAAAGAGTTACAAGATGAACAGTTCTTGTGCAGACGTTCTCCTCTTTGCTGCCCATAGATGGCCAATGTCAAAGCCTAGTCTTGTGGCCGAGTCGAAGGATGTCTTTGATCAGAAGGCAAGCAACAAGTATTGGATCGATGTTCAGCTTCGATGGGGTGACTATGACTCTCATGATATTGAGCGATATACCCGGGCTAAATTTATGGACTACACAACAGACAACATGTCTATATATCCATCTCCAACTGGTAATTCCTCCTCTTGATTTTATTCTTTACCCCTTTCTAGCTTTGCATATCACTAATCTTTTTTTTTTTTTTTTGAGTTCAGGGGTCATGATTGGGATTGATCTTGCATATAACTTGCACTCTGCTTTTGGTAACTGGTTTCCTGGGTCTAAGCCATTATTAGCTCAGGCGATGAATAAGATTATGAAGGTAAAATACTAAAATATTTTTATACTAGCATTTTTTCGGCTGAGTTACTGATGATAGCCTCTGGTTTTGTGCTAATGGTCTGTTTTAATGCAGTCAAATCCAGCTTTATATGTTTTGAGAGAGCGTATTAGGAAAGGTTTGCAGTTGTACTCTTCTGAGCCTACAGAACCTTATTTGTCGTCCCAGAACTATGGGGAGATCTTCAGCAATCAGATAATATGGTTTGTAGATGACACTAATGTGTATCGTGTCACAATTCACAAGACTTTTGAAGGAAATCTCACAACAAAGCCCATTAATGGTGCCATCTTCATATTCAATCCAAGAACCGGACAGCTATTTTTGAAGGTTGGTGATCTTTAAATTAGTTTATTGCTTGAGCCAAACCTACTTCAATATAGGAGATTCTAAACTTGATTTGGCTGATATCTTGCAGGTCATCCATACTAGTGTATGGGCCGGACAGAAGCGTCTTGGTCAGCTTGCCAAATGGAAAACTGCTGAAGAAGTTGCTGCTCTTGTTCGTTCTCTACCTGTCGAGGAGCAGCCAAAGCAAATTATCGTGACACGTAAAGGAATGCTTGATCCACTGGAGGTTCACTTACTAGATTTTCCAAACATAGTTATCAAGGGAAGTGAATTGCAACTCCCCTTCCAGGCATGCTTGAAGATAGAAAAATTTGGTGACTTAATTTTGAAGGCAACAGAGCCACAGATGGTGTTATTTAACATCTATGATGACTGGCTGAAGAGTATTTCTTCTTACACTGCATTCTCCCGACTCATTTTGATCCTACGTGCACTCCATGTGAACAATGAGAAGGCAAAGATGTTACTTAAGCCTGACAAAACCATCATCACTGAACCTCACCACATCTGGCCTTCTCTTACTGATGATCAGTGGATGAAGGTTGAAGTTGCTTTAAGAGATCTTATACTTTCAGACTATGCCAAGAAGAACAATGTAAATACCTCAGCTCTAACACAATCTGAAATCAGAGACATTATACTTGGAGCTGAGATTACACCGCCTTCTCAACAAAGGCAACAGATAGCTGAAATAGAGAAACAGGTAATGTCTGTTTCCACGTGTGCTTCTCCTCATTATGTGCTGTTTATGTGAAGCTGATAGTCTAGTGGATTTTTCAGGCTAAAGAGGCAAGCCAGCTTACAGCAGTCACAACAAGGACTACAAATGTGCATGGTGACGAACTTATTGTTACCACCACAAGTCCCTATGAGCAAGCCGCATTTGGTTCCAAGACAGATTGGCGTGTTAGGGCAATATCAGCGACAAATCTCTATCTCCGAGTGAATCATATATATGTTAATTCAGAGGACATTAAGGTATATTCTCGACTTATGTGCTATTAGGTTCTATGCAATACTTGCATTTGCTCAAGTTGGAGTCTATGACTGCAGGAAACTGGATATACCTATATTATGCCAAAGAATATATTGAAGAAGTTCATCTGTATAGCAGATCTAAGAACACAAATTTCTGGCTACTTGTATGGTATAAGTCCACCAGATAATCCTCAGGTCAAGGAGATTCGCTGCATTGCTTTGCCACCACAATGGGGAACTCATCAACAAGTACACCTCCCGTCAGCTCTGCCTGATCATGATTTCCTCAATGATCTGGAGCCTTTGGGGTGGATGCATACACAGCCAAATGAGCTTCCTCAGTTGTCACCGCAGGTTTGTCTTCTCTCAGTCCTTGACTTACGATTTTAGTAGCTGCATATGATTTTCATGTCCTAACTGGCGCAAGTTGATTTTTATAGGATCTTACATCACATGCTCGGATTCTGGAGAACAACAAACAGTGGGATGGTGAGAAGTGCATCATTTTGACTTGCAGTTTCACTCCAGGATCATGCTCGTTAACTGCTTACAAGCTAACTCCAAGCGGTTATGAGTGGGGACGACTCAACAAGGATACTGGAAGCAATCCTCACGGTTACTTGCCTACTCACTATGAAAAGGTTCAGATGCTTCTAAGTGACCGCTTTTTCGGTTTCTACATGGTAAGTACAATTACCTAACTCATGACTCTCACTGGATTGCTCTCCATTTCATGTGACACGGTTTAGTTTCTTATAATTTCTGGCGTTATAATGAGTATTTTTGTTGAAATTTTCTGTTTCATAGGTTCCTGACAATGGTCCATGGAATTACAATTTCATGGGAGTGAAACATACAGCAAGCATGAAGTATGGCATGAAGCTGGGGTCTCCCCGTGAGTATTACCATGAGGACCACAGGCCTACACATTTCCTGGAATTCAGCAACCTTGAAGAGGGTGAGACAGCAGAGGGTGATAGGGAGGATACATTCACTTGAAGTGATTTTTTGTAACATAAATTTTCTTCTAAAATCTTTTGCCAATCCTATGAAATGAAAGCCAGTACTACTTGGAAAGTATGAAATGGTATTTTTGTTGTAACGTTGATTCAAAGATCACCTTGGACTTGAACTTTCAACGAAGTTGATCACGACCATTTTCTACACAGCAGTCTTACTTAGGTCTGCTTAAGTATGACTTTAGCCTTTAATAATTTTCGAAATGTTTGCCTCACACTTTTGAAGAAATAATGCTACGAAAATATTAAGGAAATAAAGGCAATTAAAAAAAAGAAAATACAATAAAATCATCATTTATATTACTTTTCTTCAAAAGAATACAACGAATGTTTTACTGAATGAGGAGTGCAAAGTTCGAATGAGCTATATATAGGTACTTTAGTTTGGAAGTAAAGTTGCATTCAGAATTTTATTTAAATTAAACTATTTAAGATTATGTTAAAATTAAGTTTAGCTTTATTAGGTTATATTATATGGATCAATTAGATGACATTCTCATCCAAGTAGGACTTTAAATAATAAGATAAAATTTACAAGATAACAGAAAGAAAGAGTTTATATTCAAATAGAAAAATTATATTCTTATATTTAAAGATCTCCGCTATCTTCATATAAGTTTCACTGCAACTCTGACTCTTAGTTGTTGATACATCATTCAAGATTTTTTCAAGATCTCTATCTGTTAATAATACAGTGTGATTTTGCTGAAGTTCACATAATACATTGACCTAATCCAATGCTTCTCACAATAAATCCGCTAATTGTGATCTATTCATCTGAACATGGGCTTAAATTTTTGGTCCATCAATTTTTGGTCAATCAAATCTTCATCCTGAGTTGAGTCATTTTCCACAAATTCCGAAACTCTTACCAAAATTCACATCGATTCCAATCTCACCCGCCCATGTTTAGCTTAATATTTTCACATGCATCTCTCAGTGTGGTTAATCTACTAACCTTCCACTTTAAGGCACATCGTGAAGATCGCTAAGAAATGTTCCAAAGTTTAAGGTTCTATCTGTAAGGCCATCTTTGGGCATATGTATGTACTAAACTTTTAGCTGTAAATACCATAGCATGTTTTGGAATTGAAAGATTTCAAATAAATATGCTTAACATTACAAAACCAAACCTGTAGAGTAATTAAATATTCTGAAGCCTAACCTACGAAATTTGAACAAATCCAACTTATGGCACTCATAAAACATGATTCAGCAACCATTGACCGAGAAAAGACTCCGGACATATCTAATAAATTGGCCGGCGAATTGGAGCTCAATCCCACAACAAATAACAATTTACAACTAACAATTACACAAAGTCTTAGGAGTCATCTTGTCCAATCTCCTTCACTTCATGTTTCAAATCCTTCTCCTCCGAGATAGAATCACAGCTATCTTCAGCAACTGGCCCGACATCATTATAATCAGCAACCTTTTGAAACTTGAACAATTCATCATTCTCTAGTTCAGTCAGCTTTTCGTTCGATTCTCCTTTAAGTAGGTCTACCACTTCAAGCATTGTCGGTCTTTTCTCAGGCTGATTTTGAGTGCATACAAGAGCCACAATTATGATTCTCTTCAACTCTTCCTCCTCAAACTTCCCATTCAACCTTGGATCAGCAAGCTCTGACAACTTCCCCTCGCAAAATAATGGCAAGGCCCAATCAACAATGATCCGCTTCGTTGCTGCATTGAGTTTCTCTATGGGCTTCTTGCCACTAGCAAGCTCTAATAAGAGAATGCCAAAGCTAAAAACATCGCAGCTTTCCGATGCTTTCCCTAGCATGGCATACTCTGGGGCAAGATAGCCAAGGGTACCTTTAACTCTGGTGGTTACATGGGTTGCACCATCAGGTATTAGCTTAGCAAATCCAAAATCTGCAACCTGAGCCTGGAAATCAGAATCCAACAGAACATTGCTAGCTTTGATGTCTCTGTGAATAATATGCGGTGTTGCATGGTGGTGAAGATAGCTGGATGGATCAACCAAATTATGAAATTAGTACATGTGCACTGCATCTTAAAATATGAAGGCAAATAACAGTATGCTCCTTACGCAATTCCTTCAGCAGAACCTACTGCAATATTCATTCGTCTCTTCCAGTCCAGGAGACATTCTGCTGAATGATGCCCATGAAGATGAGAAAGCAAACTCAAATTTGGCATGTAGTCATACACGATCAAACGTTCTTGCCCTTCAGCACAATAACCACGCAGACTAAGCAAATTCTTGTGTCTAACACGAGCTAGTATTTCAACCTCAACAGCAAATTCCATCTCAGCTTTGTTGCTCCAGACCTTTAACCTTTTAACTGCAATCTGCACATATCTCTCTTTTCATAATGACATTTGGGTTTATAACTGAGAATAAACATGTGCATGCACAAACTTAAGTTATGAATAGTAGTGCAAATTGAGAAACAACAACGAAGTATTTGATCCAGAAACTAAGGGTGCTCTTAACGTGCCACACAAGCGTCCAATTTACTACAAGAATAAATTGTGCTGCCTCCCTAATCCAATGCACGATCAACTTCTATGCTTGTCCCTGATTGCATATTTTTCACTCTTAACAATCAATGTTGCAGCTATCCTAACAGATTAAGCAAAGGATTCTTTGCTGATGACATCCAACAAGAAATCAGAAACTAGCAACAAGAATGCATTTACTTTATGTCCCAACTTTATTGACTATTATACAAGTCACAAACAATAGCTCTCATTTTGATAGTGATTGCAATACTTCTTTTGCAAGCATGTCAATGATAGGATTGCTGGGTGATTTCTATAGGACAATAAGGGAACAATGCTCTTAAATAATCCAAAATAATTCAGATTATGGCAGCCTAAACAAGTAAGACTAATCATTCAGGACTACAAATAACATGAACCATCTCAAAAGCCTATTTGTATCAGAGCTAAATAGTTCAAATTACCAAGGTTCAAGGATAAAAACACGGATGGAAATGTGGGGCTAACAAAAGAAAGGTAATTATTCACAAATCAGTTAAAATTTGCATGTAAAGATTTAAAGGTTTAGATTGTTACTTGTGATCCATCCCATAGCTGACCCCAGTAAACACTGCCAAAACCCCCTTCTCCCAGCTTATTATCATAGTTAAAATTGTTTGTTGCTGCATGTAATTCCTTCAAGGAGAAAATCCTCCATGTAGGCTGCTTCTTTCCTTGCTCTTTCCTGCACAATCATATGATCATCATATAGATTTACATTTTAAAAAGCGCATTTAACTGTAAATCACAGGAATGAATCATCCAGTTCACGAGTCAAAAGATATGACAGGTTCTAGCATGTAGGCCAAAATCCTTTCTTGTTCTCTTGGATAATGTGGGAACCAGAATCATTTCGTGCTAATAAAGCAAGATCTTACACCTTTAAGCAACGAGGATTTAAGGAAGACCTTTCACAAATTCCATTATATTATCAATATCTGAACCACAACCAACTGTAAATCCTGCTATGTCATCAAGTGAATTTTCATCGCAGCAAAGCATGATCTCCCAAAGTAACTAAGTAAATTGCCCCCACAACACAAACTGATATGAACATCACAAACAACCTAACTCGAATTCAAATTCAAAACCCATACAAATTCCCTGAAAAGAAAAGCACAAGTATTGCAAACTCCGGAGATGAACAAATCATTGAACGAAACTCAAAATATCAAGCGAAAAAAGCAATAGTTCAGAAGAAACCAAATCAGAAAGATTTAAGCACGACAGCAATCGTACCGATCCGAACACTTTCCACAGCAGAAGATAGAAGCAAACGCCATATCCAGCTTCATCAACCAAAACCCACCTCTCTAATTTCTTGTTCCTGTCTCTATCTCACTCTAATGGCAAATCCACCTTTTTCTTCTCCTATATTTCTGTCTACCTCCTTATTTGCTTAAAAAAGGTCTCAACTTTACCACTATCTCTTGCTTGCAGTTGCTGTTACAGCCAGTGGGAGCTCAAAAAAAAAGCAGAGAATAAACCTTAAGATGCTTTTGCTGATGAAGTAACGAAAAATGTGACCTTTTGTTGACTAAACTTGAAACAGACATTTGTTTGATGGTTACTCTGCTTGCTCTTATGCAAATGCTTTAGCTTTTTGGTAGTTTTTGAAACCTGAGATAGAAGCTTTCTAGAGAGAGATTGTGAATCAAGTCTTGTTTCACAGATGGCTCTTCTTTGCTTGAATTTGTTGGCGTTGCAACTTTTGGGAGATAGCTGTTTTCAAGTTTTCAAATCAAACCCATATACTGGGACCCATCTCATGACAAGCAATTTTGCTTATTTTAACATTTTCCTATAAATAAAGAAGAAAGATGATGGCTTTAAGTGTTCATGGCGATCATGTTAGGTTGGGATAAGCTCAGCTCTTATGTTCTGATTTTTGATATTTACATGTCAAGTACTCCAAACTTATCTTTTCTAATCAAGTCCCTCTCACTTTTTATATCTTTTACTTTCAATCCTTCAATTTTTTTTTAATTTATGCTAGGCATAAAATGAAAACTGCTGAGTAGAAAATAACTTAATACCAATATTTGGGAAATGAAATCTTCATTCTCTAATGCTTTAAAATCAAATGCTTCCAAAAGCATAACCAACATTAACTAAAACATATGCACATACGCTCCCTTCTCTAAGTATAGCCATAGGTGAATTTATACAAGTCCAACCACAATGAAGTAATACTAATATTTAACTGAATCAGCTTGACCAATTTAATAGTAAAAATTTGAATCAACTAATTTTTAATTCGATTTTATTTGAATTGACTAATTTTTATAAATTAATTATTTTTTATAAAATAAAATTAATTAATTAATTGTCTCTTTTTTAATTAAAATTTAAATTTTTATGAATAAAAATAATATCCTTTAATTATTTTTTAATTTGTTTAATCTTTAACTAATTTTATAATATTACATACCTTTTGAATCTTGAATATCTTAGATGGTTAAACTTCCATTTTTTAAACATTGAGTAATACTGAATGTAAAGAATCCATGCTATTGACAACTCAAGTGCTGTCAATTAAACTATTCGTATTGGTATATCACCAAGATACGGATTAAAAAAATCCATAGTACTTCCTAGATGATGATTCCTCGTAAGAAAATGATCATATATTTGATTGGTATGAAATGGCAATATTAATTATAGGTTGGTTGAAGTCTAGAATATAAGCTTCTTTTTTTTTGTCTATGAGAGCATATTCGAAAATTCTATTTAGATTTTTTTAATTTAATAAAATAACATTATCTTTATTAATAATTTCATATCACTTTGAACTAAATTTGAAATTTTGAAAAAGTTATTTTAAGTTTGAAGACATTAAAACTTTAATTAAAACAAATTTTATTCTTTTTTTGGTATAAGGGAGCAATCAAAGATTGATAGGTTCAAATAGGGACAGCTGTAGGCCGAGCAACACTTAAAACATCATCCTGAAAAGATAGTAGAAATGTCCAGAGAACTTATCAAGGTGAGTAACATCAAAATGCCTCTATAAGACTAAATAGTCAAATAGTCAACACACATATTTATTTTGCGATAAATATGCACAACACGACACTGTCAAAGGCGATCAAGCAGTTCTTTGCAGGCACGAATAATTTGATAGAATTGATCTGTAGGCCAAAGGTCGTCATTTACTTTGTTAACGACTAAAAGAGAGTCTGATTCAATAAACACATTTCAGAAGTCGCGATCCCAAGCCAAAAGTAGTCAATAATAAATTCTGAACAATTCAATTGTTGCATTGATCTCCCAACCGAGTCTCCTTACGAACTTGAACGGCCAGCAGGGCCGGTCTTCAGATTTTATAGGCCCGAGACTAGAGAGAAAATATAGGCCCCTAATATTAATTAAAAATAAATTAAAAATTTTTTAATAAATTATATTTTTATATGTAATTTTTAAA
>JANZXR010000005.1:5037990-5061011 GCA_027575705.1 Erythroxylum echinodendron | reverse complement strand
TGTTCTTCTGTTCTGAATTCTTGAACTTCATTCATCCGAATTTCATTTCCTTGAACCAGACCCTTTTGCATTATTTCAAAGACCATCATCTTTAGTTTTCTTTGGAGCTTGGGCGCTTTCTTCTTCAGTCTTCCTTTCTTTTTCACTTTGACTGATGCAGCAAGATCTTCAGCGAGCTTCAATATAGCAGGTTCCATGAAACAACATAAGTCAACATAAGATTCTGCTAACATTTCAGTTGTGGAATTTCACACCAAATTCTATTTTTCTCCACTAAGTTTCTTAGCATAAATCTCACAATACTCTCAACACTCACTCCAATTTTTCCTGGAAAAGTAATTGCCGGTATTCCAGGCTTGGTTTCCCCGTACATGACAAGCTGAATTCACCAGCCAAGTGATGTGATAAACCGATATTGTTCTCACACCCTACGTTTACCATTGGTTCAAAGTTCATATAATTTTGGTTAGCTGGAATGAACATTCAGAGCTGAAGAGACTCCATTCAGAATATTCAAGCGGCGAGTAGGTAAAAATGGGTAAGGTCTAGATTTTGCTAAAGGAGAAGTGATCAAAGCCATTGAAAAATACGTTCTCTGACGGAACTTACGGGTTTTGGAGGGGCTTATGGTGCGTGAAACGTTTACGTTAAATTTTTCTGTAGAAAAGGAAAGAGAGAGAATACACTCGAAGGAGGAAGACAAGGAAAGATGTACGTTGATTCAGTGATTTGAGTGATTTTTTGCCCGAGTACAACGTGATTCTGACAGATATTTAACGGCGATACACACGATAGCTGTTATATTGCGGTGCGTTTTATTCCTTTAGTTAATGCTACATCGTTTGTCTAGTTTCATTCTTCTGGCAGTACCGAGGCATTCACGGCTCATTTGTTGGTGGCATCGTCAAAAGGTAAAATATTTATTATGAAGGAAAATGAGGGTGATGAGCCGGTTGTGGGGTCTGATGCGTTGCGTTTAGATTATGGATTTGTGAAACGTGAATGTGAATATCTGATCCAGATATTTGCCCCTTTCGAGGATATAGTCTGTCTATGTCTCTGTCTGTACTTTAGTTGTTTGTGTTAAAGTATCAAAGATATTTAGAGTGGTTCATTCTTAAGTAGAGGTATTGAGTTTGAGTTTTGGAAATATAGAAATTTATTTGGTCAATATTTTATTTTTTATGAGTTAATCTAGTACAAACCGAGATTAATTTAAGCATGAATAATTTAAATGCGCCTTTTTATAATTGAACTCTTCTAAAATACCTCATATGCTAATCAAAAAAAAGTATCAAAGATATTTCGCACTTGGTCTGTGTTTGCCGATGCCTCTCCCTACAGATTGCAGTTTCAAGTGCCAAAGCCTTGGCTCAACAGACCGATTGAATTTTTCAATGAGGTGATGAAACTCAAGAAACTTTATACTAATCTGATTCTTCTTCTCTAGCTTGAAATAACCACATGACACTCCAAATTCTGTCTTCTGGTTCATATACCAAGAAATTCAGAATTATTCGCCGTAATTTTGAGGATTTGTTCTCCGCTCGATTTCTGTATGGCACAGGGCCTGGCTACGGAGCTGAGCAATGCAGGAGCGGGCGAGAGAGCAATTTTTCCAGACACAACTGGAGTTGTGACAAGATGTGCTATGATTGGTAACTTGTCCCTCGAAGGATAAGTCTTATTGCCTTTTCCTTTCACTTCTAGTAATCCTGAGATGGAAACGAGCTTGTTACATTAGTTACCAAGTATCGATGTATTAATTTGATTGCAGGGTGATCGTTGCAATCTTGATCTAGTTCCAGGATGCATGGATCCAAGCTCGCCCCTGTACGACCCCCTCGCCAATGTAGAGAATGGATCCTGCTCTATCGATTTGGAAGACGAAGAATAGTGATCATATATTCATGCGCCTTCTAGTTCAAGTAACCATAGCTTATGATTACAATTTTAGCACAAAAAGGGTCAATTCTTATGGCTTAAATGTAGTAATCCTGTAATCACTACTCTCCAGGTGTTGCACTTGGATTGTAATAGAACAGATTGCAGGCTGCAATCTGGGTAAATACATGTATAGATTCAAAGAAACTAACGTAAAGGAAGTTCCTAATTTAAATGCTTTGCATTAGAAGTTTCTAAAGAAATTTCTCAACATTGTTACAAGCTTCTTCCTGGCAAAAATCATTGGATAATGAAAGAAGAAAAAAAAAACACTTGATCTTCACTTATGAGTGGTTAAACTTGAGTTTATGTTATTTCGTGAAATGGATTAAAGCGTCTTTTTTGTTTGGACTCGAATCTCCAGCAAGAGGTTGCTTGCTTCCCTGAACTCCTGTTTATCCACAAGCATCTACAACTATTTAAAAGTTTACCAAAACCACTATACTTTTCTCACAACCAGACAAAGGAAACCACCTAACGTTGGAAATTCACCAACATGTGAGTTTTAAGCTTTCTTTGACATTATTATCTACAAAGACTAGAGTGATCCACAATTTTTTTAACACTGTCTAACCTTATTTTCACCTAAAAACAAAGCCGCTTTGGTAATGTTGCCAATTTCTTTATTTTTCTTGCTCTCTTCATATTTCCCACCAAGGGAATCAAAGATAAGGCCAGCACCTGCACCAGCAGCTAAGTCAATAGTATAGTGACCCCTTGTTCCCAGCAACCTAATGGCTTGAAGAACATTGAGCAAATCAAACGTCCAAGCCAATTCCCACCTCTGCTTTCTTCTCATGTCAAGCGATGCAATCACTGCTCCAGCAACATGCCCGGAGAAGAACAGAAAGAACGAAACGTTCCCCACCGGAAAGTCCACTCCTGACCCTACAAATTCCTGAACATGTACAAAACAACACCGCCTGATAAAGGGGATGCAAATTCAACTATTTTCTTTTCTTCTCAACGTTTATGGATGTTTCTGAGTGAGATTTGGTTAGAGTTTATGGGATGTAACAACGTACCTCAGGAACTGGAAGCTGAGTGGAGCAACCAAGAATTCCACGGCAAGTAAACATGAACAAGGTAGAGATTGTAGCTCGTGGCCTGCCCTCAACAAGCCATGCCCATAGTATATATACTGCTTGCATCGCGACAAACACCTTACCACGAAAGGCAAAATCAAAAAAAAAAAAAAACTCGAGATATGAACATACTACACATATCCATGAGCTTGCCTACTACCAACTAACAGAATTAATAGCTCCAAATTAATTATTATATCCTCTCTTTTCTTTTTATATGTTTTTCTGCACCAATTCCATATCCAACTACATAACTAAAATTATATATGTATAAACACAAAGGTTGAACCTTGTATCTTGAATATACCAATCATATGAACATGCAAATATACAATGTACCGTATTTAAACCGGCCAACCAAGAATTAAGCTCCGGCGACGACGACAACAGCCGGTGAAGATCTCGAGTGGCAATGAAACCCAAGTCGAAGGGAGGCGAGTTGGCGGGGATCATCCTTAGCGTGTACTCCACGGCCATGAAAAGCAGCAATCCAAGAGCGGAAAAGCACGGTAACCGATGACGCTTGACCACATTCACCACATCACCCGACGTCCACGTCATGAACGAAGGAGTAACGCCGTAGTACGACGCAGGAACCCCGCCTTCATTGATGTCGTCAACTCTCTTGGGGGCGCCGTTAACGGCATTGGCAGCTTTGATCTTTTTACGGATGTTGGGGGTGGAGATGGCGGCAGCTGCGGTGGTTATGGTGGTGGCAGTCATTGTCTGTGGCTCTGTGGGTCTCGCTGCTGTGAAAAATAAACAAAGGCTTCAGACTTCAGACAAGGACGTGTAATAATGGTGGCAAAAGACTTGATTATAAAAGGAAGAGACAAAAAGGCGGAGAAAACGAAGAAATGGGTGGGTGAGAAATGAGAATCAGAGGTTTGAGTTTTCTTGTTGGTGTTTGATTGTTGAGGCTTATTGGTTTGTGACAAGACTTAAGCTATGGCGTTTGTAAGAATCTTTCTTCATGTGTCTTTTTGAGCTTAGAGGATTGTGGCTTTTAGAATGATAACGTTAGGATCCGATGTTTCATGGTCAATTCAAGGTAAAGATGATTTGTTTACACATAATTCTTATGATGCGAGATCTCGTCATTTGGCTAATTAATACTAGTGTTGGTGTAAAAGCAATATTAAACATGTGAAATAATATTATAAAAGCATAAGCAATAATGATAGAAAGAACAAAAAAGAAGATAATATCTTTGTCTTGCAATCCCAATCATAATCATAAATTGCAATTTAAAATCTTAACATAATAAACAGAAAAGGGAATCATGGTAAATCACAATATTTTAAAATATAAACTATTTGATTAAAATCAATTACTAAAAACTCAATTGATTCTTCATAAATTGACTGATTTTTGAATTTAATTTTTAATCTTTCAATTTTAATAGTTTTTATTGTTAAAAATTAACTAGTAAATTAATTAATTTTTATTTTACAGTCTCTTTTTAATTAAAATTGAAATTTTTCAATAAATAAAGATAATTTTCTTCAATTATATTTTAAATTTTAAATTTTTATTTAATATTGAACCATTTTAGTGAAAATATTTTAAAAGTGTGAGGTCCCGTTTAAAAATTAAAAGGGTTGCTTCTTGTTTTGCAAGCTATTGACTGACGCGAAATCAGAATTCACTTTTCTAGTATAGTGTGATGCAAGTTTTCTTCTCATAGAAGAGTGAAGTATCGTCCAGCTTTCTTCCCTCTCAAGTAAAGGAGACACTAAGCAACTGGAACAGTACAATATTCTCTTTCTGTACTAATCAATTAATTAAATTTATGAAAGACAGGCTCACTTAATATTGGGACTTTGTGTCCACGAGCTGAGGCCCATGGCCAAGTTTAGTTCTGCTCTTCAAAACAGGGGCTGACATGGTTTTGATGTTTTAATAAACAGACAGAAATTGAATCCACATTTAGTTTATTATCTCATGCCCATAAACCCTTTGTTTGGTCCAAAAATCACTTTTGCCTACAACGCTCTCATCAGACATCATGCATCCTCAAAACCTTCTCTCGCTCTCTCCCTCTTCCTCAACATGCGCCTCGCCGGCGTGGCCTCCGATCACTTCACCTTTCCTTTTGTCCTCAAAGCCTGCTCTCGCCTCCAAATGGGTGTTGAACTCCATTCCCTTTTGGTCAAAATTGGTTTGGTTTCCAGTATCTATGTGCAAAACGCTTTGATCAGTGTTTATGGGTCTTCAGGGTTGCTTCCTAAAGCTCTTCAGGTGTTCGATGAAATGGGGGAAAGAGACGTGGTCTCGTGGTCTTCGGTGATTTCGTCTTTCGTTAACAATGGTTTTGGGCAAGAAGCTTTGTCTTTGTTTCGTGATATGCAATTTGATGGGAATGTCAAACCGGACGAGGTCACGATGCTTAGCGTGGTTTCGGCCGTTTCGAGTTTGGGGGCACTAGAATTGGGTCGTTGGGTCGATGCTTACATTCGCAGAAATGCGTTGGGGCTTAGTCCATCGTTGGGTACGTCATTGATTGATATGTACTCGAGGTGTGGGTCTATTGAGGATTCAATAAGAGTGTTCGACGAAATGTCTGAACGAAATGTGTTGACTTGGACTGCATTGATCAATGGGCTTGCAGTTCATGGACGCAGTGTGGAAGCGTTGAAGATGTTTGATGAGATGAAGAAAGCTGGAATGCCGCCGGACCATATTACATTAAAGGGTGTTTTAATAGCTTGTAGTCATGGATGTCTCGTGGAAGATGGCTGGAGAATTTTTAAAAGCATTAAGAATGAGTATCTTATGGAACCGACACTTGAGCATTATGGTTGTATGGTTGATATCCTAGGACGTGCAGGGTTGCTATATGATGCTTTTGAGTTTGTGGAAAGAATGCCCCGAAAGCCCAATGCGGTTATCTGGAGGACTCTTCTTGGAGCTTGTGTGAGTCATAATGATCTCATTTTGGCGGGGAAAGTGAAGGAGAAGATCCATCAACTAGACCCTTTTCATGATGGTGACTATGTGCTTCTATCAAATGCCTATGGAGTAGTTGGAAGATACATGGAAAAGGCGAAATTGAGACGTTCCATGCAAGAGAAAGGAATTAGCAAGACGCCTGCCTATAGTTTGCTCGTTGTGGATGAGGAAATTCATGAATTTTTATCAGGAGATATTTCTCACCCTAAATCAGAGGAAGTTACCAAGTTCTTGGTGAACATGATTGATTCTCTCAGAGTGGATGGTTATACTCCCAATACATGTGCTGTGTTTCATGACATCGAAGAGGAGGAGAAGGAGAACAGTGTCAGCTACCATAGTGAAAAGTTGGCAGTTGCCTTTGCAGTACTCTGTTTTGGTGAGAGAAGAACCATAAGGATCATGAAAAATCTTAGAATTTGTCATGATTGCCATCGTTTTATGAAACATGTTTCAAGAAAGTTCAACAAAGAAATTGTTGTCCGGGATCGGAATCGCTTCCATCATTTCATTAATGGGCAATGTTCTTGCAAAGATTTTTGGTAAAAAGAAGCTGCACTATCATTTTTCAATCTTGTTCACCACTTGCGTTAACTGTTCAGTTTGCTGTAGTTCTTATTGGATTTTCTGCTAGAAAGAGTGGGCCTAGCCAATTGTCAGCAGGAAGAGCCTTGGGTGACAAGTTATCAACAGCTTTTTGTTTCAACCTATTGATTGATCCCACGTCAAGCCATAAATACATATCTGAACCAGACATTGGTATAACTATAATGCTTCAATGTATATTCTATCATTCTGTCAATAGTATCACTACTTTTGATGTACTTTGCCATCTACGTTTTTATCAGTAACGGCAAAAAGCATAAAGAGGGTAATAATTATAAAGGAATGATATTTGACGAGGTTATGGATGCAAAAGGCGGGTCTGGAACTCTGGATTCAGAAATAAAATTGATGGATAAATTTAATTTAGTCAAATTTTGAATTAAATTCAAATTTATATAACAAAATTACTTTTAAAAAAATGAATATGATATAACTATAGACAAGACTAAGGGTGCATTTACACTTCTAGGATAAGTACTTATCTACTATAGCTTTCAAATGTAGTCATATGTTTGGATCTGCTGGTGAACCTGGAGGTTAGAGAAAAGTGTAGTGTCACCGTAAAAATCGATAAGCAGAAAGAGCGTTGTGGTAAAAAAGTGCTTTTCTGGTAGAAATTTTACTTTCTATTAACAATATTCTGATAATTATTATTTTTTATTATACCCTCAGTTAATATCTTCTTATTTATAATTTGAATTTATATGACTAATAATATATTTTTATGAAATATATTTTATTTTATTTAATATTTTATTATTTATAAGTTTAAATTTATATAATTAATAATATATGATATTAATAATAATAAGTCACACTGGAGCTTCCACCGATTTCTTGTAATAAGACAAGAAAAGTAACTTAATTTAAATAAAATAACTTAATTTTTAAAATCTTCTAAAAATTTTCTTCTAATTTTCATTTTTTTAAATTCCTTTAATTAGACTTCGATGATGCGACATGAACTTCATACTTTGACTAATCAAATGATGCATATATGACAATTTAATCCACATCTTAAATTAAAGTCAAACTAATTAAATTTGGCTTAAACTAATAATTTACAATAATTATCATAAGTTATTAATATAAGTTGAGTTTAATAGATTTAAAACGGATTTAAGAGTTGAGTTGAATTATCATATTATTAACTTTTGATTATTCAATATTTAAAATTATACTAAGTACATTTTGTTGTTATTTTTTAATCAAAGTTTAAGTGAATGAATTTTTTTAGAAAACTAAAAACTAGAAGAAGTTTTTTTGAAACATTTTAAAAATTAATAAAATTTTAAAAGATTTCTAAACTACGAGAGATGATAGATCTCTTACCCTTAATCTTAATGATTTTATTAGAATATAAATTAGACCTTTCAAAATAAATTTTTAATTTTTTAAAACGTTGAATTTTAATCAATAATAATCTAAGTCATGTCAATGTCAGGTTCTATGCAACAAATAGGTCAATCTTCAACCTTATCCCATACACAATATTTCATGAATTTGACAGTTAAAAGTATGCTTGTTGAAATTCGAATACATACAAATTTAGTTACCAGTGTTTTTTCTAGTTCTTGCTTACTGAAGCTTCATGCAAGCAATCATAACGTGATTTCTAGACGGTAAGGATAAGGGAGATGAAGAGATTAAAACAACTTAAAAATAACTTTAAGGTTTGTAATTTGAGAATTTTAATGTATTAGATTAGGGTAATTAAAATTAATTAAAAATAATCAGATTGATTAAAAATAAATTAAATATAATGAAACTTTTTTGAAGTTATATGAGTCTCACATAGTCAAGTGACACATTCCTGCAAAACTATGTACTGTGTAAGTGAATTAAAAAATATATATTTTTAATAGAGACATGACTCTATTTGTTTTTTTTTAATTTTTAGAGAGCTCAATTTAAATATTTTAAAATTTTTGAGTCATTTTAAATGTTTTCGTGACGTGACAGAATATTGATAAATTCATCCTTGTTACCTTGGAATAAAAAAAAATTGAAAAATAAGGTATTTTGAAATACCTTTTATTTTTATGCTTAATTCTTCTTTTCTCTTCTTCTTTCTACCATCCTTCGAACACATGACCATGGGCAAGCCCAATTGATCCGGTTCATAGCCAACGGAGCAGCTGGAAAGATGGTGCCACCTTTCGCGTATTTTTACTAATATTGCATTTCAGTTGTCAGCTCACCAACTACCCATTTTCCTAAATAGTGGATCTCATCCCGAGGCTACGAAGAGCCTTAGGATGGAGAGAAGATGAACAGCTAATCGACAACTTTTTGAGTTTTTGTTTAAAGTCATTGACTGCTCCAGCATCAAAGCCATACCAATGTGGACTTGGAACTTCAAAACTGTTGTCTTGTGCTATTATTCTGTCGATGATTTTTCATTTTTACTTAACCTCGCATTATGTATTATTAAGTACTGTGATCAATCGGAAAAAGAAAAGAAAGGTATTTTAGAATACCTCGTTTGTGTGAATTTGATTCTTCATCGTCATCATCATCACTAAAGAAGTTAGTGCTCCTACCGTTCCTTGAACTCTTGACCTTAAGGTAAAATCTTCAACTGATCATACCTCAAAGAAAAGGAAGGGATCGGTGTCCGAAGAGTTTAAAAAGCTATATTTATATTCGTGTCTGGGTAATGCAGACTAGTTAATAAAATGGTTTGAGTATTTACATTCGATCAAATTTAAATTTAAATTATTTTTTTTTTAAATTTAATTGAATATAATAAATTAATTAATTTGAATTAAATCAATATAAATTAATAGCGTAATATATTTAAATGTAAATAAGATTTGGATTCAAACACAGCTGAATCTCAACCTTACAAATATTAGACTCATTGATTGATAAATTATGAAGTGTTTTTAAAAAAATTATTAATTATATAATTAATATATACATTATTACTTAAATTTTAGGCCATTAATTAGGGATGACAATAGGTAGGTTCGGTTCGGGTATTATTCTACTCATATCCATTTTTTTATGACTCAACTCATATCCATATCCATCGGTTTTTACAATTTACTACCCATATTCAAATCCATTGAATTGTTCGAGTTTTTGGATATCCATCGAGTTGTATAGCGTATAAAAATATAACTTCTAAATAGAAAATGTAAAGAGCAGATTTTTGCGAACGCTCCAAATCAAAATTAGTTTAATAATAATAAGTCAAGATTTTGATTTGTATGTCTTAAAAAACTATAAAATTGGAATAATAAAAACCATAATGTTTAGTACAAAGACAACATATATTTTTTATAATCAAGAACTAGAACAAAGGCTAAAATATCCAAAGCTTCAAATTATCTTTGCGTGAACTACACAATATTCAAAACTCCATCTCCGTATCATTTGCATTATTATCATCTTATAAAAAAATAAAAAATGATGAAAAAGGTGAGAACTGAGGAGTAAAGTGAAGATTTTAAAGTTGTTTCTTCTAAGAAAATATGAATATTTTATTATATTTAACCATAAATATTTAAAAAATATAAAAATACAGTTAATAAAAAACCAGTAAGATATGGGTATCTATCGGTTCAGATTATCACTAAACCTATGTTCAAATCCATATTCACATCTATTTTTCAGCATCTATTTAAAATTTATTTTTTAGTCTCCATATTTATTTTTTTGGGGTCAAATAATGCAAATATTAATCGGATTAAAAACTCACTCTTATCCCTACCACTAATCTGTATTTATAAGTGGCTGCAAGAATACAATGAACATTTTTCTAAATAGTGGATCTCATCCCGCCGCTACGAAGAGCCTTAGGATGGAGAGCAGTCAATGACTTTAAACAAAAGCTCAAAAAGTTGTCGATTAGCTGCTCCAGCATCAAAGCCATACCAATGTGGACTTGGAACTTCAAAACTGTTGTCTTGTGCTATTATTCTGTCGATGATTTTTCATTTTTACTTAACCTTGCATTATGTATTATTAAGTACTGTGATCAATCGGAAAAAGAAAAGAAAGGTATTTTAGAATACCTTATTTGTGTGAATTTGATTCATCATCATCGTCATCGTCACTAAAGAAGTTTGTGCTCCTACCGTTCCTTGAACTCTTGACCTTAAGGTAAAATCTTCAACTGATCATACCTCAAAGCAAAGGAAGGGATCGGTGTCCGAAGATTTTATAAAGCTATATTTATATTGGTGTCTTGGTAAAGCAGACTAATTAATAAAATGGTTTGAGTATTTACATTCGATTGAATATAATTAATTAATTAATTTGAATTAAATCAATATAAATTAATAATGTAATATATTTAAATGTAAATAAGATTTGGATTCAAACACAGCTGAATCTCAACCTTACAAATATTAGACTCATTGATTGATAAATTATGAAGTGTTTTTTAAAAAATTATTAATTATATAATTAATACATACATTATTACTTAAATTTTAGGCCACTAATTAGGGATGACAATAGGTAGGGTTCGATTCGGGTATTATTCTACTCATATCTATTTTTTTATGACTCAACTCATATCCATATCCATATCCATGTCCATCGGTTTTTACAATTTACTACCCATAGCCAAATCCATTGAATTGTTCGAGTTTTTGGATATCCATCGGATTGTATAGCGTATAAAAATATAACTTCTAAATAGAAAATATAAAGAGCAGATTTTTGCGAACGCTCCAAATCAAAATTAGTTTAATAATAATAAGTCAAAATTTTGATTTGTATGTCTTAAAAAACTATAAAATTGGAATAATAAAAATCATAATGTTTAGTACAAAGACAACATATATTTTTTATAATCAAGAACTAGAACAAAGACTAAAATATCCAAAGCTTCAAATTATCTTTGCGTGAACTACACAATATTCAAAACTCCATCTCCGTATCATTTGCATTATTATCATTTTATAAGAAAATAAAATATGATGAAAAAGGTGAAAACTGAAAAGTAAAGTGGAGATTTTAAAGTTGTTTCTTTTTAAAAAATATGAATATTTTATTATATTTAACCATAAATATTTAAAAAATATAAAAATACAGTTAATAAAAAACAGGTAAGATATGGGTATCTATCGGTTCAGATTATCACTAAACCTATATTCAAATCCATATTCACATTTATTTTTCAGCATCCATTTAAAATCTATTTTTAAGTCTCCATATCTATTTTTTTGGAGACAAATAGTGCAAATATTAATCGGATTAAAAACCTACTCTTATCCCTACCACTAATCTGTATTTATAAGTGGCTGCAAGAATACAATGTGCCTGTTAATGGATATACAGTTCGCAATCAGATATTTGTTAACCTGTTATGTCACGAAATTAAGTGGCGTCATGTCCCCGTTAAGTGTTGCTGATTATTATATTTTACACACTCATTCAAAAGGGAAAGGACGATTATTATATTAGAATAATCAATCAAACTAGCTTAGTCACCACCTAACTAATTGCCATTTCTGATCTGGAGATAAAAAGTTAATCAATCAAACTTTCTAAAGTGTACCGTCAGTCCGTCAATGCACATCGGTGGAAGGATTTATGTCTCCTACTTTGAATTTGTTCGTAAGAGGATTTCAAAGTATGGTGTCATTAATATGGAACATATGGGGCAGATCAACTGCTACCGACCTTACAGATTCTTTGAATAGCAAAATCTAGGACAAAATTTTGGGTTGAACAATTGGAAACAAAATTTGACCATGCAAAAATTGGAATTAATATTTTAAAAACTCAACCAGGACTTAAATTGATTTAACAAGACGAACACGTTATTATTATTAGTTACAGAGAGTGATATTAATCAATTTCTTTTACAGCTAAAGTTTGGTTGTCTAACTGGATTTAAAAATAAATTACAGGGAATCAAATTTTGAGAAGGTCCATATCTTCGACTAGATTTTAAAAATAAACAAATTTAAAAGCATACAGTCATGTTAAATGTGAATTTGTTTTTTTAATTTATGAGAAAGTATATATTACCACGTTCTATTGGATCCAGGTCCCTTTTTTCTTGTTAATTGATTCCTGTCAAGAGCACTACAGAGATGCTCCGTCGTATTTGTAATTGTGTTCCACTTTGATGATTTCTTTTGATTCGAGACCACAAATTTTTCTGAATCATGACCATTTCAATATGTTTTAATACAAACCCACATAGAATAGAACAGCTCGAAAGTTTTGAAGAGTCAAAACAATGCGCTTTTGATAATAATTGTATACAAAACGACAGAATAACACAAATTTTCTATCAATTTATTAAAGGACCCCTCCTAGTCCTAGCAAACACAACTTTTACCTGTTCCATGGAAGCATCCAATTCTAGTATTTTAAATTAGGCAAATGTAATCTGAATACTTCTTTTAGTTTTATTTATTTCTAAAATTTTTTCATTTAAAATTACAACTCGTAGTATTACAAATAATTTCTTATTTTTTCCTAATTATTTTATTATATATTATTATGTGACTGATTATTAAATGCCTGATAAAATTAAAATAAATATTTTAATATAACTTTACTAATGAATTTTATTAATAAATATTTTTAAAAATAATTCTAATATCATAAGTTTTTTTAAAAATAAATAAATTATATGACAGATTTTATCTTTTACTTATTATTCAATTTAAAGCTACAAATAAGTTAAATATTTTTTTATTTAAATTAAGTAATAAAAACTCTTTCTAAATACTTTTAAAAATACAAAATTGAGACATCAATTATAGCTGAACATAAGTAACCTAACAAAAACTCCATGAATGGTTTTGGAATACGGAATCCAAGAAGTAATTTAATATGGAAAGAATCCAAGATAAGTGACATAAATAAAAGGCACACTGTAGATATTAAATATATAAAGTATTTATTATCTTCATTCTTTAGAATAAATATTCCCTTATTTTAATCTAGTCTTCCATCCCCTTCAGGCTTCGACCGCGCCTCTGTGGACCTTTCCTTGTCTAAGAACACTATATATCTACCCTTCAACGCCTGCATTTTCTTTAGCGTTCACATATTTCTCACAAAGACATCACTACGCAAAAAAGAGCGTTTTGTTCTCATCTCTTCTCAAGGGTGTGAAGAATTATGAAGGCGGGTTTGGTTGTGGATGATGGGTTCATATATGGAGAGGAGACGAATCTAACAGTGCTCAAGACCTCTTTGTTCTTTGCAAATGATGGGTTCACTGTTTATGATTGTACCGGCCAGTTGGTTCTCAGGGTTGACTTCTATGGTCCTGAGATGAGGCGCAAAGATGAGGTTGTGCTCATGGATGCCAATGGACGGTGTCTCCTTACTGTGAGCAAAAAGGTACGTGTATGTACTTCGAACTTTATTTATAAGCTTAACGAACGAGTCGACCTTGTGATCGGACTCGCTGTTGGGGTCTATCTGGGTGACAGTAGAAAGAAGAATCAACGAATCAGGTTAGAGAATAAATATGTGTGTGGAATTCGGTTTGGTGATTTGGGATGTTTCTTTTTTCATGAAAAAAGTCTGAGTCTTTTTTGTTCACCGGATCTGAATAAAACCGTGAAGTTGTTGTCTTCCTGTAAAATGTGCTAGAACGGTAGACTTCAAGGCGGTTTGCTTTAGTTTGCGATTTTTATCCATGGGTTTCTATCAGATTTGTTTGTTTTTACCGAGTCAATCCACCAATTATTTATCAATTGTATCAAACAAACACTCACCTTCATGGAAAGCGATTGAATTTTACCAAATATAGATCCAAGTCTGTGTCGGATTCTTTCCTAGACGTCATTTCGGTGCAAGCTATGGATTGCAGAATTTCCGACTTACGATCACTTGTCCGATACTTGGAATCACTCGTTTAACATATATTGAGTCAACTCAGAGACACTTGTTTTTTGCAGAGGCCCAGTCTACACCACCGGTGGGAAGGTTACACGGGGGAAAGAACGGAAGGGAAGAAACCCATATTCAGCGTCCGAAGATCGTCGATAATAGGACGGTGCAGCGTGACAGTCGAAGTTTATGGGACCCAAGGACAAGAGTACTACCAGATCGAAGGGTCATACGCAAATAGATCATGTTTGATCTTGAATGCAGGAAAGGAGCCAGTGGCTGAGATCAGACGCAAAGTGGATCCTTCCACTAACGTGGTTCTAGGGAAGGATGTGTTCACTTTGTGCCTAAAGCCTGGGTTTGATGGAGCATTTGCCATGGGATTGGTTCTGATTCTTGACCAGATCCATGGTTATGATTTTCCAGAGGATGAGGCAGTACAGCCCACCATAGAGAATTGATTCTTTCTGGAAATCTATGTTAATATATGTACTTTAGTTGTAAGTGGTCTCCTGACAGGGAACCTTTTGTGTTGGTTCCTGTTTTGTAGATCATGTTGTTGATGTAATCTTACTTTCAACCTCGTTAATCTAAAGTATATTTGAAGAGATCTCTACATATTTAATATATTTTCCCATGGCACAAGGCATGCCTAGGCTAACATGTACTACAAAAAGAAATGGAAATTTTGACGAGATTGGAGAAGTAAAGTAATTGAGTATGCATACAATCAAATTAGATTGACCACGAACATCCTAGCACTTCAGGATATGCGTACAATATATCAAATTAGACTGACCACGAACATCCTAGTACTCAGGACCATGTTGCTATTACTGCACTCGTAAGTGAAGACTATGCAAAAGCCTCATAATCACAAGTCTTATCTTAACAAAGGAACTCTTTAACTAATAATTTGGGAAGGTACGGTTAGTTTGTTCATCCTTAAGTAATTAGTTACTGTAACTGTGCGAGCGTACGCAAGGAGGAAGGGAAACTCACTCTTCGTCGCTGACTTCTTGACTTAAATTATTACGTAATTGTTATATAATTAGGCACTTATAAAATAATAATTGTGTTTTCTATCGTATGAAATTAGTCTAATCACTTCACATTTGCGGCATTTGGATTTTCCTTGTCCATGGCCATGGGCGGTGGTTAAGGACTTGTCTCCTTGGACTTCTAGGGATAGACAACTGAAGTTGAATTAGGCTACCAACTAGACTATATTTCTCGTCTTAGATATACGATGTTGTTGCATTTTAAGCCAGCAAGGTTTCAAGATTAATGTTTTGTAAGTACTTTCATAGTATTATTATGTCGACTCTATCCTATTAATCACTGCTTTAAAATAGTATGTACAGAATGTAGAAAAATAATGTTTAGATTGACTATATCCCAGTTGTTTATATTTTAAGATTCTCTTTAAAAATATAAATTTCAAACTATCTATTAAAATAATCAATAATTTTTAACTTTTCAGTTCAATTTTTTATTTTCTTATTTGATTTGTTTTGATAACTCTTATCGTTAAAACTAATTAATTAATTCATTAACCAGTTAATTTTCATAAATTAATAAGATTTTATAAACTAAAATAAATCAATTAATTTTCATTTAACAATATATTTTTAATTAAACTTAATTCTTCAATAAGTAAAGACAATCTCTTTCAATTATATTTCAAATTTTTTAATTTTATTTAATTTTTAGCCAGCTTTATGTCGGTCTAATACTATTTAAACCATTTAAATCTTAAACCTCTTATTTTATCGGTTTAATTTTTGATCTGATTTCTAAAATATTAAAAATTTATGACGGTCTAATGCTATTTGAACCTTTTAAATCTTAAACTTCTTATTTTATCGGTTTAATTTTCGAACTGATTTTTAAAATATTAAAAATAACATTAATTTGTGATTGAAATATATAATTAATACATCTTGTTTGAAATTGATTGTTGTGAGCTGCAAGTACTACAACTTTTCTTGAGGATAATCATTTTCCTTTGCTTTTAGTTTTGGACCACCACCGCACTAGGAAAATAATGCATTATAGTATGAACTATGTGATTTATAAGCATGTGAAAAACAAGAGTTATTATGGTGGAATGAGTCTTCCAAATCCAATCGCACATACCATCTTCCCAGTTTTAAGTGTCCTGTTCATTCGTACACTGTAAAATGTTTTTTTTAATTTATCAAACATGATATTTTGTAGGAAAACGTTTGGAATTCTTGTGTTCAATCATTCATTTATAATTTTATTTATACTCTTTCTTAAATCTCTTTGTTTTTAAATGGTATCAACCTTGATCTCTATATTTAAGAGACCGACCTTCCTCTCCCTATATTTTCAATTGCCAAGAGTTTTCTTTTCTTGAAACGATTAGATTTATACTATTTTGATTTTTACATTGTTTGATATTAGTTTCATATATATTACTACAATGTTTTGAGCTAAAATCATGCCAATTTTGTTTTATAGAAATTCATTTTGTATTTCTCTAAATCATGTAAGACTATGAGTTAAAATGATATGTAAATCATCTTATAAACTTTACTCAACACTATGAAATTTTTTTGTGTTAGATAATTTTTTGGTATCGATGTGAAAAAGAGAAAGAGTAGTGAAGATGACAGTGTCAGGTGGCATAGCCTATTCTAAGACAGTGTACACATATCAGCATATCATTTGATTCATCTATCCTTATATGAATGCGTGTTGCCTGGTTGTCTGCTACTTTATTTCCACTTTTTGCCACACCAACAGCAGAGCTTTACCTTTTTATTTTGTCCGTTTTACATTATATTATTAGGGAAAGTCTATAGATTAATATCACGTAATCCAAGCACAATGTGTATGTATGTCCCATTGAAATATTTATATTGTGAATTGTGTACTATAAGTGACTCGAAACGTAATTACCATTAATTATAAATCATATTTTAACAGTAATTAAAGTAGCGGTTCATAATTTAAGATCTTGATCCAACTTTCGAAGGGGGGGGTGGACAGAATCTTTAATCTAAGCGCAAGCTGTCAATGGTATAGGAACCTCGCTTACATGGAGGTTTACTTATCCCACATAACCAAGTTTTACTATACCAAGAAAGATACGAAAAGAGAGGAAATGGACAGGGAATTTCTTTAAAAATTCTTAGGATGAAACAAAATGAACTCCAACTTGACTTGCAAGTTGTGAACAAAACGTGGCGATTTGCCTGTGTTTGAATTCAAGATCACCATTATCAGTGGGCAAAACACTAAAGGGACATCACTTTCTTCGATAATGGGATAAGTACTGGTCGCTGATAGCAACTACATGAGTAGGATCAATCCATTGCGGAAAGTTGATCAGAAATGCCATTTGTTTGCAGGCATTTGAGAAGAGAACCACGCATCTTGTTTGCTGGTATTCTCAAGCATCTACGTGGACCTAAGTATTCTTTTCCTTTTCTGCGTAAATAAATTTCATTTCTAAATGTTTTGGAAGCTCTAATGACTTTATCAATTAAATCCATTTTTAAGTCTTATTTCTTTTGTTGTAATTGGCTAAGTGAAATTTATATCTAAAGATTATTCGAGACCTTATTTAATCGTCGGTGATTTATTGGCCTACAGAATATATGAGTTTGTAATTCGTATATCAGTTTCATGTATTCAAGTGTAAGGTAGTGAAAAGACAAGGTAATTCTTTTTAATTCTTTAAATTATGACTTCTCATCTTTAATGAGTCTAACAAAGGTATTAATGGAGATATACGCGATTTGGTATTTACACAAAGTTCTTTTATTGTGATATTCTGCCCCCTAACAAATGAAACCAGGCTTTACAATTATAAGGTTAACAATTTAGCCCGAATCCGATCTGATCCAATATGAAATTAATAGGCTCAGCTTAAATTAATCTAAATTAGCTTGAAATTTGAATATTTTAAATGAAAACAACATAGTTTTAAACAAAATGATATTTTTAAAAATTTAATATAGTTTTAAACAAAATGATATTTTTTAAAATTTAATATTAAAAAAATCAAGTTAAACGTAAACTAGTGTGAGTTTCGAATTAGTCAAACTGAATTCGGCTAGAGGTCATACTTAGGCTGCAAACCTCATGCCTGATTAAACTTTGCCTGAGCTTAGGTCCGAGCACTTGCCTTGAACATGACCTGATGCAATATCAACATCAATTTACTTCCAAAGATTTGTATAAGGTTTAGTGAGAGGTTATTGGATCCTAATATACAACTTCCTAATTGATCTTTAATAGCATTAGTTAATGTTTAACGGGGTTTAAAGGGTTTGAAATTGGATACCTTGGGCAAGATTTTGAGGGTGGTCCATCTTGATCCAATCACAAGTTCCTAAAGTTCTGAATTTCAGTGATGAAAAAGCAGGAAATGAACTAGAAACAAAAATAACCATTCAAAATGCACAATCAGCAGATTAATTCTAATGAAGACTCAACTACATGAATTAATAATACCATTAAACCTTAATGAATCAATGAATCCACCTCTAAAAGGGTAGGAACCACAATTTGAACATCATCCATCTAAAAAATCAATCCCATGCAAATGATCAAGAGAAATACCAATTCGCTAGCAGAGTTCTTTATTGACAAAGAGCTAGGAGGAGATGGAGGTGGGGTGAGCAACTCCAGGGGCCCACCGGTGCCTACTGTTGGGGTTGGGGCATAATTATCTGCCGGAGAAGGATTGGTAGGAGTGGTTTCCAGCGATGATTTAGGACGTGGTGAGGGCTCAGCTGATGAGGCAGCCGAGTGTAAGACAACAATGGCTAGCTTTTGGCCATATTGACAATGTTGGGCAATGGTGCATATGTAGAAATGGTCAACAGGAGTGAGGAGGGTAAGGTTTGCAGGGCCAGTGCTTATTATGTCTCCTACTGGATCTAATGAACTACAACCTTCGTACGAGGCCTTGGTGACCTGTAGTACATTGTGCTTGCTAATTCTGAAATTGAATGCTGCAAAATGAAGTTGAAGAAATCTGAATTATCAAACTAATTTTTCTTTCTAAAAACGCAGACTCAACCAACTACTGCCCATGTAATAAAATAAATTGGTAATCGAAATTAACTAACGTCTAATGATATCAAGATGGTCTTACTTAAGTCCCCAACCTCGAACATTCCGCCATTAGCCCAATTGAAGTACACTTCTTCACCACGTTTTGGAACACTCCATCCTATACTATCCCCCCACTTTATGGACCGTTTTCGCAGTGATGCATCGCAACCACATCGTCGGAACAAGACCGAGAAGAAGAACTACACTAACAGACCTTGATCTGTCCCTACACATTCTTTCCCATATAAAATCTGGTTCTAGTTCACGTCAAATGCATTCTAGCCTTTCAAGTGGATTCTACCAAGTTGAAGATAGCCTCTTTGAGATAGGAGAGGCTTAGAGCCTAAACTTCAACTTCTTCAAATCCCAGGACCACTGTGAGTGCTTCATATACGTTTCTCCTGGGGAATAAACATGTTTCAGATCATATAATGGAGACTTGAACTTAATGTTTCCTTCAATTCATTAAATTCTGTCAGTTCTGATAAGAGTTAGAGATGTTATTTTGAATTGACTTTGAAAATTGCAAGAAAATTAATATTTAGCGACAATGATAAGTTTAATTATCGTTTTATTTAAGATAATCACATTAAAAATCAATACATTATTTTTTACTACAAATATTTGTAGAAGTACTATACTTATGGCAGACTTAGCATGTAATCCCTTAAAACTTATGCCATTAATTTCAATTTGACGAAGAAAGCATGGAAAAATGGCCTAAATCAATCCTATGACTTCTTAAAAATGGAAGGATTTCGTAGCGGAATACAATTATGATAAAGTTGTGATGTTAGGCTTACAATATGATCCAATGCATCAGACAAAAAGAAAGTTATTCACATTGTAGAATAGGATTATTGGAAAAAAAGTAATATAATTTGTTGTAGGAAAAGGACTTTTGACAAAGTAGGCCTTAGAGTTTGGAGTTTTTCAACAGGGACTACCAACATATATATCAAGGGTTAGCTATAGGTTGGAGTGGACTAAGTACAGTCAAATTTTTTTAAAGGATTAAATCAAATTTAAAATATATTAGGATTTAATTTTAACTATATTTTGAGTTAAAATTCGATGAACAAAATTTTAAATTTTGAATCACTTTGGATTGAGTTTGGGATGATCTCTTTTTATTTTTCTTTCTTTCTAGTCTAAGTCTGATTCAAAGATAATTTTTTTTGATATAATTAATTTGATATAAGTACAATCTCAAAAGTTAAAGAGAAGCAGGCTGCTTTCATTAAACTTCCACAACTGTAAATATAGCTTCGGGGCCAAACTACACAAGACTAGATGACCAGTTGCTTGATAAAATTGACAGAGGAGCTCTGGTCTTTTAAGGTACTGAAAACAAGTATATTTTCTCATGGGATAGGTAAAATTGAAACCAAAAAGGAATGAACGGAAACGATCATTTTGTGTTACGGTCTAAACTACGCAATATAAATTAACTTCTATTTAGACCAATTAGAGGCAAGTGTACCTTGTCGACAAGTAATATAAAATGATAAGAACCGGATATCGTACCTAAGGGATTCTAACACGCAAGACAGTTAAATTAAATGATGCAAAATTACTCAGACGATTAAGAATTGATTGATTTGAAAATGAAATAAAATAAGCGAATTAAGGAAATATGCTTGATGTAAAATATGAACTAAATGCGACTAAACTTAAATCAAATGACAAAAATTGGCTAAGGTGTCAGATTTCAATTGGATTGGACACTAAAAATTATAGTAGTGGATTGATCTAGGAATTACTTCACTTAAGCAATTCGAATCCAATGTTCATAGGAATTCCCTTCTCTTCTAAATTTGAGTTACCCACTTAGTTCATAGATAATTCGAGATAAAAGGCATTCAATACGAGAAGCCTAAAATTAAGTTCGTTAATCCTAGGTGTCCTCACACAAGATTCTAAGGTTAGTCTACACTTTAATCTCAAGTATGTTGCTTGATTAATTTCCGACAAATTAAATTCCATTGGCTATGACATTTAATCATCTAAGGCCTTAATCTAGGTGATAAAGTTAAATTAAGATTTAAAAAATGCATTCAATCAAGCAAAAACCAATACCACAAAAATTGTCCTAATCCAATATCAATCCTAACTTTAACTAAAAACAAACTTACTCATACATATCCATCAATGCAACACAAATCATAGTCATAATATAAAATTGCATTAAGCAAATCCACAAGAATTAAAATAAATAATATAAAAATGAATTAAATAAAAAATAAATTAAATCCCAACAAAACCGTAGCTACTGGGATTGAAAAGCTTGGCCAAGTTGCTGTCGTCTTTTTAGGCTAGCGTGAATGGAGACTACTTATGTTGTTGGAGGGTTGCATTGCTGTGTTGTGATGAAGGTTGATTTGATAAATAATTAGTTGTGGTCCACTCCTATTCACGCACATTCCTTCTCCACCGCCAGCTCCTGTTTTTGTTTCACTGTAACGCTAATCTCCTTTCTTTCTATTTTTCACACTCTCCAGCTACTCTTCTCTGTAGTTGCTACTCCACTCACGCTGTCTTTCTAATTTTTTCAGGCTGCCCTCACTACTCACGTAGCTCCACTCTATTTCTATGTTCATGTTTCTACTCCAACTCTCTCTCACGCAGCTCTCCTCTTTTTCACGCTACTACCTTTGCTGTTGCTACTCCACTCCATCTCTCCTTTTACGCTACTCCTACTACTCTCCTCTTTTCACGCACAGCTGCTGGCTTCACTGTTTTCTTTTCACGCCCCCAACTATTTTCTCTACAGCTGCTACCTATCTTCTTTTGTTTCTATCTATTGATGTTTTAATAAAGGTTTCGGCTACCTTATTCATGCGCCTCTCTCTTTGCGCCGTCGGCTGCTTCTTTTTTCTGTCCTGTATCTTGATGTGACAAATAAGGTTGGTGTCCAAGAACCTCATTCACGCACCACTCTCTTTGTTTTCTCTCTTCTTGCCGCCACTTATTCGTTCATTTCTTCTCCACTTAATATTTATTTCAGCTCCCTAGTTTTTTTCCACGTTTCCAATCTCATTTAACGCCAGCTCCCTCTCCTTTTTCACGTATGGCAAATCTAGTTCTCTTGGCCAAAACATTAACTTTTTTTTTTGCTTCTTTTGAGAACTTTTCTTTCTTTAGGCATTTAAAGGTTGCAAATTTAATGTGTTCCTAACATTAAAACAAATAACTCTTAATTAGTGCAATTTAAACATTAAATGAATAAGAGTTTAGCAAATTATATGTAGCCCCCCTTACCGTAGGTTACACACCGGGACGCCCGCAGGTCATTCTGGTACATATCCTACGATAAGGGTGAGCTACGATTAATCACTACAAACACTTCACATGGCATCATAATAAAACGTCCGTATAAAAATCCTAATGTTTTTGAAACTAAAATTTTCCTCATTTCATTTCATCAAAATCAGAAGTTTACACATCTGTCATCTTTTACTGTCTGTACATCAATTCTAAAAATCCAGTACAACATGCTACATGAAAGAGGAAAAATACATC
>JANZXR010000005.1:5010499-5036182 GCA_027575705.1 Erythroxylum echinodendron | reverse complement strand
CTAAAACAGACAAAATACATTCACAATTATCACCTTTTGTACAAACGTACTAAACATATCAATGTATAGAAAATATGTACGATGCATGTTCAATGGTGATTCCAGGGTCTCTTCATAATCTCTCTCTCTCTCTCTCTCTTATATTAAGACTTATTGTAAACCATCAATATCACGATTCAATTCTTAATGGCCTCTTTGCATGAAACTCTCTCAGATCTCTCGCAACTTTAGGGGGGTGCAATGGATATAAGTTCATTTATGGAAGGTGTAGATTTATAGACGACGCACCCTTATAGAAGAAGATGAGTCACAGAAGAAGATGATTTACAAAAGGAGATGATGTCACCCAGAGGAAGCTTACGTCAGCAAAGAAGAAATTTCACTATTAGCAAATGAATAGAAGAAGCAAAAGAAGCAGTACACAGACGAAGTAGAAGACAGACGAAACAAAAGATAGAAGAACCAAAAGACAGAGGAAACTAAAACACAGATGAAGCAATACCGAGGAAGATGACGTAACCCAGAGGAAGCTGACGTCATCAAAGACAAAGTAATACAGAAGAAGTTTGTTCACAGAGGAATCAAAAGTATCTTGATAAACGATACGAAAAATAGATGAAGCAGAACTTATCATCTTTTATACTTATACAAGTTCTATACATCGTTTTCATTGCTATTATAGCTCTAACATGAAAATATCATCTATACTACTCTCTTTTTAACTCTAGAACACCAAATCGCTCAAAAAGCCAAAACTCACATAAATGCCAAAATCGCAGACTAATATCCATACTTATGTATTATTTCTGCATTTCCTTTCTTCTGCTTTCGCTTTTCAATTTAACCAACATCCAGAAACCTCATATCTATTCTCTACACTATGAACCCCTTTTCATGCAGATATGTATATCCAACATGAACATGCTTATTTACACATTGGAAACAACATTACAATCACTTACTCGCTTAACAAATGCTCTAACACTGAAATTGAAGCCAGCACTGCAAAGCTGCTAAGTCGCTATTCGGTGATGAAGGTCAGGGAAGAGAATTACAATGTGGAGGGTTTCAGTGAAGAATGAGAACTATGGCAGATTCTTCCTAACTTAAATAATATAATACGTGAGTCCGTTCCATGTCCCTTACGTGTACTATTTATCTCCACTGACTCACCATTTGTCATAATTACAAACTGTAGTGGAGTCTTCCTAACTTAAACAATATTATACATGGGTCCATTGCTTGTCCCTCACGTGTGCTATTTATCTTCACTGATTCACCATTTATCATAATCACAATTTGTCATTCTTACTCGAAAATGCCAAATGAAAGCATGTACAATCGTATAAACGTGCCCAAACAGTATGTAGTCACAAATAACTTATGTCTACAGTGCATTTATCTTAAGTCATATAAAGGCCTCACAAATTACTATTCTAGCCGTATAGGTAACTGGATGTTACAAAGCGAGCTCAAGTTGCAGAAATGGAAGCTTTAAAAGAAGATGATTTTCCACCTTCCCAACTCCAACATATGCATCAGACATCTTTATATAGTTCCGTGGAGTATCAATCACAAATAAATCAATTGATAGCAATTGAACGGTGAACAAATGACAGGCTCCACAACATTGAAGCTAATGTAGCGGAGATCCGAACCTTCATGGCCTATTTGAATGCTCGCTTCGGACAGCCTCCACCCCCGTCTTAGTATTGTGTTTCTGACTTTTCCCTTTTTATTGCTTGTTGTTTTAATTTCTTTTCATTTTTATCTTTGTCCTTGCTTTTGTTCTTTTGCCTCTTCGATCACACTTTCATTTTCCTATCATATTGAGGGCAAAGTGATGTTCAAGTTCTGCATGAGTAATAGTTTAGAGAAAAAGAAAAAAAGATTATTTGTGTCTTGTGTGTTTGTTTTCCCATTTAGTAGTTAAAGATGCATGATTATTAAATGAACTCAATCTGGATTAGAAATGCATGATATGAGTGAATGAGTATACTTGCATGCTTAGACTAATTGACTTGGATTTCGGTTAAAAGGATATTGGCCTATTGTGATAGATGAATGACACCTTTCATTTGGTAAGATTTTGAGCCTTTTTGAAATATTAAACACCAAATTCCGTAATTCTTTGTCGAGAGTGTTCTTTCATGGTTAAGTAACTCTAGAACTTGCTTGCAAATACTAGTTGAGATCATACAATCTTATGCAAATATTGAAATGATGAAGGTAATTAGGATTTAGGCCTTTTGCTTAAAAGGCCACTATCATTTTGCCTCTAATAAACCCCCTTTGAGCTTAACATGACACCTTTTCTTTCTTTAAACTCAAATATGAGCCTTGACCTTGATTATTTATCGTCTTCATTGTACCTACCATAAGGTAAGTTGAGCATTTGAATGAGTATAATTGGGTTTACAAAAAAAATGTGGGGAATCATAACGTATAGTTCGCTATTGTATTAGGGATGGGTATGGTTGTGGAGATTTTCACTTCTCCTTTATATTTCTCTTCTCTTAATTTCCTTATTTTAAAATCATAAATACAAAAATAATGACAAATATAGTAAAAAATAAGAAGAAAAATGAAAAAAAGAGTGAAAAAGAAAAAAAGAAAAAAAGAGAAGAAAAAGAAGGAAGAGAAGATGAGCATAAAATGAAAAGAAGAGGAGAGAAAACAAAAAAATGGAAAGTGTTAAATTTGTTAAATGAGAGGAAAGATTTGAGTATTTAATGGTCATTCTTTTGTATATGTTTAAATGCTCAATTTGTGTTGTGATTCTAAACTACAATTTTCCTTTTTCCTACCCTTACCTTGGCTCTATTACAACCTAAAAAAGGACCTCAAATTAATGCTTATGTTTGATATGAGTGATGGAGATTAGATTGGTAAGCAAACTTATGGTAGATGCTTTACATGAAATGAACGATGAGTGAATATATATCATACCTTTAAATGCTTGAGAGGATGAAGAGTTGAGTGAGCATCTATCACACTTGTTTGATGGTTCTTTTAGTTGAAGTATTTGTTGATTTTGGCTAAATATGGAAAGAATAACTTGTTCATAAAGTATCATGACTTTCAAATTCTTAGGTTGTGTTTATTGAAATGATTGTTGATATCTTTTACTATTAATCGGGAAAATTGTTGTCTATTGTCCAGTATTGTTTGTTTTTCCTAGGCAAAATCGAGGGAAATGTTGGGAAAATTGTTGTTTACATTATTTATTTTCATATTCTATTATTGTTTGTTTTGCTTGAGTAAAAGCAGGAAATTGTTGTATTGAATTTAGTTTGATTGTACTTCAATTCATATGGTGAAATTGGTCATATTAATTTGGCTGTGATTTGAATAAATGTGAATTGAGTGAAATCGGGTCAAAGTTTTAGGAATATTAATTAAATTAATTTGTAAGTGCAGTGGATTAATTTCCGAATGCGGCGTTAAGTTAAACCATATCAAAACCTACCTGCATGCATGCAATTCACGACATTAATTCATGATGGGCAACTTAACTTGCACGGCCATGCAAGTTAACCTCTTGCACAACCATGCATGAGTTAACTTACGGCAGTGACTTTCATACACGACGATGCAAGTTAAGTCACGGCCATAATTGCAGACATTTAACGTCTAAAATCCCATAATTACAATCCCAAAATTGCAATCTTTGTTTTCTTAACATTTTTGCAGTGATTGAATTAAATTGTAGTAATATATAAGAACGTGTTGTTTTCTTAACATTTTACAGTAAATGTAAGAACATGTTGTTTTCTTAACATTTTGTAATAAATGAATTACGTTTTGCAGTAAATGAATGAACTTCAATCTACTAACAGTAAGATTCAGAATGAGCTAAACTTGCATTAGACTCCTCTTTTACAAATACGAAACTTTTTACCAGGAAGAGAACAACCACAATTCTCATAGGAAATACCAACTCCTAAATTGCTTGTTTCTCCCAAATTTTCAAAATCAAATGTTTGTTGTGCCTATCAATCAAATTGCATTTTAATTAATTAATACAATTATAAACATGAAATGCAATTATTAATACAAATTGAAATTAATACAAAAACTTTCTTTAAATTACCATACGTAAATCAGTCATGCGCATTGAAGGTGGGATAATAACACTAATACTTTGTTTACTTGTTTCTGCATCAATGAACTAACATGATAAATTAATAGAAGATTATATTACAAAAATATTAAAAATAATACAAAAAGAAAATATTACAAATAATACCTAAGAATTTGTTCCTGAATGATGATGAGTGTAAAGCATGGTTGTGTTATCCATACAAACACCAATTGGCTGCATTTCGTATGTGTCATAACCAAGTGGTTCATAAATACAAAATTGAAATCACTAAACAATTATGCCCCAATTATGCCCGAAAGACAGTATTAGAAATAGAACCTAAGAATGTGGTCTACAATCTTCATGATTGTAAACCATACTTGTAAAATCCATCAAAATAGAAAGTGGGTTCATTTGTTATTTGTCATAACAAAAAAAGGAAAAAATTTTCAAAATAAGTAAAACAACACATATGACATTATTAATTACTAAAAGCTAGCCTGATTTTGATGTAATATGGGATTTTGTATGCTGGAGATAATAAGGATAACCAAAAAATACTTAAAGTTATCATAATATAAATTATTTACATTAAAGGTTTGAAAACATAAAATCAACAAAAATATAACCTGAGTATTAGAAAGGAGGATGGGTGTCGAATCTGCCATATTTGTTGAAGTCTTTCTTTTTTTTTACATTCCTTCTTTTCCTTGAACTTTTCTCTAATCCACACTTCAATTTCTTACTTGATGTAGGTTTTGTCTTTATTTTGACACCTCTAATGTTATTCCTTTGACCAAAATTAATGTCAAGTTAATTGATCAGATTCATTTCAATATTTGACCGTTAGGTCAACTCTTCATTTTGTGATATTAGGTTCTCTTCATCAACTATTTCTTCACCTTACAATATCTCATCAACCTCTTCAACATATTGAGAAGCTGATCTTTCACAATTTTACAAGTATCTCTCCTCTCTGCTGCTTTTGTAACCAATTGAATGCTTAATGCACACAACTCTTTATACCTTAAACTT
This sequence comes from Erythroxylum echinodendron, assembly GCA_027575705.1. Taxonomy (NCBI): domain Eukaryota; kingdom Viridiplantae; phylum Streptophyta; class Magnoliopsida; order Malpighiales; family Erythroxylaceae; genus Erythroxylum; species Erythroxylum echinodendron. The sequence continues at coordinate 5,031,063 of JANZXR010000005.1, read as the reverse complement.
GACAACATTTTAGGATCCATTTCATTTTCATTGATAGAGGAGTTTTTACTATCAAGGTACCACGATTTTTCTTTCTCTGTCCATCTTTTCAAAATATACTTACTTAGTATTCTCAAAATATTTTTCAAGTTAAAAACCTTCAAAACATGAGAACATAAATTGCCAGCAAAATTAAACTTCCGATAACTACAATGGACTTCATCATTTGATGAATCATAAGTGACCATATTAGAGTAACTCTTCCCTACAAGAGTGATCTCATATTTTGTAACTGTACCATCTTCACCACAAAGATGAAAACTAGAATCATGAGAATGATTCCATTTGATTTTGAAAAAATTTAAACACTTTTGGCATGCAGACAGTAGCTGCATACTTTAAAATTTGAACAGCTGCTGACAATGTTAGAGTGCTTACATTACTTCTAAAATCTTAACTCATCAAATTGACGATCATCAATAAGCCTCTGGAAGTAATTAAAAATTTGTAAAAAGTTATGCTGATAACTCACGTACCTTTTTACAATGCTATTCATGCTCTTAATTCGTTGGGTGGTGGTCATGTCTGCACAAAATATTTAGCGTCCATAAACCAAAGCTCATTTTCCCTTTCTACGAAACATACATTTCAACCAATCATTATCTTGAAGTTCATATTTTTACAATATCTTATTCTATGCATTGAAAAAATCTTCTTCTTTTCAAATTTATATATGCATGAGCTGAAATCCCATGAAAATTAAACTGAGAAAAAACACCACTCAAATGGATAACAGCATTTTGATAAATGTGCCAAATATAAAGTCAATGATGAGTTTTAGGCCATCTTGAAGCTAATGCCTTTGCTATCGCCACATCCTGATTAGTAAGAATAGTTGTAGGCTTTTTCTCATATATGGCTATAGCAAATGTGTCAAACAACCACTTGAATGTAAGAGCAACTTTATCATATAGGAGAGCAACACCAAAAACTGTTGTTTGCTTATGATGGTTCATACCGATAAACAAAGCAAGTGGACGACCATTCTTCTTGTAAGTAGTATTGAAGCAAACAACATCACCAAAGTCTAAGTAATCATTCCTCGTCTGCGTTTGACCAAAATATATTAGTTATTAAATCATCTTCATCCACTTGAATGACATAAAAGAAATTAGGATCTTCAACCTGCATTGTATAGAAATATTCTACCATGCCACCTATATCTCCCTTTTTTATGTCTCTTATTCTTTTAGATCTTAAATAATTCTTGTAATCCTTCGAAATAAAGCCAACATTATTTCCCCACCTGTTTGTCTAAGCATAAGATCATGGGATGCTTTTGGTGGACTTCTCACGTCATTAGCCTTTTTAATTTGTATTGCTGCATCTGAAGATATCTTTCTGTGACTTCTATGTAAATGTGTTTTGTTAGGACTTTAAAGGTAGTGATTATGATCCTTGACAAATTGAATCACTTGAAATTTTCTAGTTTTCACACTATTAACTTTCATTCTTGCCTCTTAACTAAACCTTGTTTCTGAGCGTGGGGCTCTTACAAACAAATCTCTTTTATTATGCATCCTTTTACCTTCAGCACTACAATGAAAAAACCTGCAAATCAATTTACCAAATTTATCTTTGTGACTTTCACTTCTTCTTGTTCCAAAGCCGACATGTTTGGCTTAAATTAAATAAAATTGATAAGCTTCTTCTTCCGTTTCGAACTCTATGCCAAATTTTAGTATTAACTCTCTTGTAACAGATGGGTGGACTTTGTTTAAATTCTCCTCAGAATTTGAATTTATCAAATTAGTTGAATTCATATTACGAGTCTCATTGGCAACCAAATCAATTGAATTCATATTATGAGTCTCATTGCCAACCAAACCAGTTGAATTCATATTACTACTCTCATTGCCAATGACAATATCATTCTTATGTTGCTCCTTCTCTATTTCATAATCTAATCAACGGTATGGAGTAGATCTACCTTCCATTTCTACACATGTCAAATTCATAAACGAATTACCATTATTGCTTTGTTTTCAGATAAAATTATTAGCACAATGAAAAAGGAGTGTTCAAATAATACTTTGAGGTATTTTAGTTTGCCCTGCATACCTTATTTAATTCCTAGAATAGAAACAGTGAATAGATAATTAAAGGTTTCACTAGTAAATTCTTCCCATAAAATGAATAATATGCTTTAGAAGGTCTTAACCAGAGGTTAATATTAAGCAACTTAACCTTTACAATATACATTAATTAACTCTCACGCATATGTATAAACAGAAACAAAAAATTTAGTACGAATGACTTCTATGCATCAAAACAATCAAACTATCTTCAAAACTTACTTTAAAGAAAACATAAAGAATAAATTCAGTTTAAGAACCACTAGAGATAACTAGTAAAGTACCTTATATCTCTCTATATTAATTTAATAATAAAAGTAAATTAGCAAAATTATGTATTATCAGTAATAGAGTCATATTATAAAGAATTCAAAAGAGGCATACATTGCATTCACGAAAAGTTGGGTATGGTGAGTCATTCCTCATGAATTGCTTAGAGATAGAGATAGAGAGACAGAGACAGGGAATGGTAATAAAAAACAAGTAAGCTCAAGAATTGCTTAAAGACAGAGATACAGAGAGGGAATGATAATAAAAACAAGTAAGAAAATATACACATGAAAAAACAAACGAAACTTACGTGACAAATTCTTGAAATTAGTTAAAATATTGTCTTTCTTCCCCTGGTGTGATCTTCTACTTCTTTACCAACAAAGTTAATCTGCTTTGTGAAAAGGAAAAAAAAGCTTTCAAAAATATGAAAATCGAATAACAAACAAGCACAGGAAGAAACAAGTTAAACAGCAGGAAATCTTAGTTAAAGATTACTTTGGAAATGACACACAATTATTTTTTACAATCATCATCATTATGGTACTCTTATTTGTAATGAATATATTAATATTGTATGTTTGTAATTTTTCAATTTTCATTTTAATTCGTTCATGCACAAATAAATAAATATAAAAAAATTTATCGCTAATATCCACTCTTTTTTACATTTATTTCTTAATTCTAATTATTACATTTTATGTTAGCGTTACATTAGTAGTATAATTGTATTAATTAATTCAAAATATTAATGGTTGTTAGTACATATTAATTGAAAACTCACAGCCGTGAGTACTTGCATGGCCGTGAGCTACAAGGTCATGCAGTAGTTGCACTATCGTGCCTTCTGTAAATTTAGTCTCCAAATGACAAAGGGCGTCATTCATGCTCCATCTTTGTCCCAAATTCTGTGATAAATTTACATAAGGAAATTGTCATAAATGTCGCATAATTTGATGTAGGAAGGGGGGCGATGAGACTCGCAGTGAGACGATGAGAGGGCGATTTCTGTAGTGTTATAAAGAAAATTACAGAGACAACCAGATTACCAATGTTTCATCGTCATTCATGCTCCATCCTTTTCCCTAATTATGCGATAAATTTACATAAGGCAATCGCCCGAAAACGTCACATAATTTGATGTGGTTGAGGATATGAGTTGGGTCTTACAAGAGTAGGAAGGTGGCGAAGAGAAGAGAGGGTGAATTCTGTAGTGATACCAAGAAGAAAACAGAGGACATCGACTGGGTCAACTTGACTCCTAAGTCACAAATTTTGAGAAGAGAAACAAAATGTTTAAAATTTAAGAATAACATCGACAATTTTTAATTAAACAGAATAAAACAAAGTTATATTTGACAAAATACCTGGACTGTGTTCACATTAGGTCTATATGTAGTTATGGAAGCATGTTAGAGTTGATTAGGTCCAGCCTACTGTTTCCATGAAGTAAACTGTCCCACGCGGTCAGCCAGAATGCTGGGCCATGGATGCAAGCCACGGAGTCCTGAATTAAAGGCTTGAACGGGCAAAGTTGAAATACTGGAAACAGAAACTAATCAAACATCTCTTTTCGTGCCAAGTCTGTCTACTCTCACCAAATATGCAATTATCTTCGTCTATTGATTGATGTGATAAAATTCTACCCACTCCTGATGTTCTTCAAATGCCCCTTTTGTGGAATATTAAACACTATAGACCAAAAAATCAGAAGTGGGTTGTGTAAAAGTTTGATTTGATTAAATTTAAATTTAAATTGTGACACAAAAAAATATTTAAGTTTAAGCTGAATTTAAGTTTTGAGAATCATAATTTAACTAGATTTCAATTTAGTCTAACTTAAAAAATTTTTATCAACTCAAACATTGATCCAACTCGAGCTTGAAGTCGCTTTTTCAATGTTTGATCAAATTTTAAATATGACTTAGGCTTACAAATTAAATTTTAAGTTTGGATTCTTCAAACCAACTTGTTTTCATTCTTATCATTAAATAAGAATGGTTACTTGATTTATATTTTGTAGGGCTTGCAAAATTTTTAAGTAATTAAATATTAATCAAGCTTTTATACATTTAATTCTTTTTAATCTAATACTTCTCTTTATTAGTAAAAGTACATTCATGATGTCATTTATGAGGCCCACGTAACAAAATAAAACCCATCAAATTTGATAAATTTTTATCTTATAAAATTTTCAAATATAAGAGTTAACTTTGGAACAATTGGTAAAGTTATTTTAATGTTTTTTTTCTAGATCCCCGTAAAACAAAAAGTCTTGTACACAAAATTTTCAAATATGATAAAGGTTTCTTCAGCATTAGAATTGTATTTTCTATTAAAATTTTAGTAAAAATATTTTTGCAGGTTAAGTATTAATGAATCATCTCTGCGTTTAATGATCTCATGAAAATGACTTTGGTCAACGAGTCTACGGAAGAAATACCTAAAACTAGGACTATAAAGGCTTACAAACTCGTGTTCTAGCTATGGACACGTTCGTGAAATTAGCCAATTCAGAAGAAAACTAACTCGTGTTCTAGCTATGGACACGTTCTTGAAATTAGCCAATTCAGAAGAAAACCATGTTCAAATTAATAACGATTGATAAAATTTTTATAATTTGGTAGGAATTTGATTGAGATGTGAAGATTTTATATTAAAGTAAAAATAAAAAAAAGATAAGAAGGAAAAAGAGAGGATTAAAAACTAAAAAGTAGAGATCATAAATTTTGAAACGTAACAAGAAATTAAAGAAAAATAAAAATTATATATTTTTAACCTTATTAATCAAGTTTTAAATTTTAAATTTTTCTTATAAAATTATTGCAATCAAGTGACAAATAAGAATTTATTTTTGTTTACTTTATCAAGTACACATTTAATATATAAAATATAAAATATTAATTTATTTATTTATTATAATTTTAAATAAATTTTCTTGTTGACTTTTAGATTTTTAATTTTCATATTAAGAATTATAGTTGGTTAGATTGAAGTCTTTAAATTTATCAAAATATTTGAATCTTTTTGTTTAATCAAATTTTAAATTTATATATATATACACATGTATATATATAATTTCTCTCATGTTTTTTGTCCGAATCTGATTAAATAACTAAACTATATCCAGACTTCTTTCTCATCCTCAATCCACACTGAAAGCAATTCCCTGTTTTTGACACGTTGCCTGAATCTCTAATAATGAAATTGAATTATTAATTTTCAGTATTATCATACAAAGACCGATGGAGTATCCACAAACAGAAGTAAACTTCTATCAAACAGAACAGAAGTAACTAAATTCTGATCCCAACTTAGCAAACAAAATCCAGGAAAAAGTCGTAATAAATAGGAATATTAATGCATGATCAGCTATTAATCTTTTAGAGCACCAACCCTATGGCTATAGCCAACATAGACACCAAGGTACAAGCCAAAACGTTTGAAGCTGATGAACCAGGAGGAGGAGGTGTGCTGGGGGTCGAAGGTCCTGGAGTAGTTGATCCAGTACGTCCCCTAGTGTTTGGGGTTGGTGAAGGGGTAGGAGCACAATCTGCCGGTGTGTTGCCGGAAGACGGTGAGGGAGTGGTTGGTGGTGCAGGGGTTGTAGATGGCGGGTTGCCTCCTGAAATTCCAGATGAGACTGTAATGGCTAGCTTCTGTCCAAACTGACAGTGACGGCCAAAGGTGCAAATGTAGTAATGCTCTCCGGAGGATGTAAGAGTGATGTTTGTAGGGCCGGTCATTATTGCGTCTCCGATGGCGTTCGTGGAAGTGCATGCATCGAAGGACGTTTTCTGGACTCTGAGTACATCGTGCTCATTAGTCTGGAAGTTGAAAGCTGAAGAGAATGAAACAATACATTGTATAAGTAAACCAACATGAAAATTAGAGACATGAATTAGTTGAAAAAAGGGTATATAGTGAGATTTACTTAAGATGTCACCAACTGCAAATGTTTTGCCATTAGCCCAATTTGAGTATATAGTTGCACCACCTTGTGGGACGGTCCAGCCTAGGCTGTCTCCGACCACATGCATCGTTTGAGCCGTCGCACAAGTTAACAGCCCCCCCACCACGACTGAAATGAAAACTGCACTGATAAATCTTGCCATATCTTTTGTTCTCAGTCTGTTCTCTCTCAAAACTTCTCTACTTTGTGCTTGTTTGTGCTACAACTTGTTCACATAGGGTCTAGATATATATATTTACGTAAGCATGTTAGAGTTGACTGGGTCAAAAGATACTGTTTCTAGCAGGCAAATTGTCCCACACGCTCAGCAAGAATGCTGAGTCTTGTATGCAAGTCGTGTAGTCTTGAATTAAAGGCCTAATAGCCAAAGTTGAAATTCTAGAGGCGGAGACTAATCAGCCATCTCATTAGGGTCAACTCTTACCTAATGTACGAGTAACTTCATCAAGCGGCTGTAGACATGTAGTCGAAATGAAATCTCTACCTATTCAATAAAGTCCTTAACATGCTTTGTAAATGGACTATTAAACAAGAAATGCTTACGTGATTGAAGTTGTCAAGGGACTTCAAAATTTGCATGTAATAGACTCTTAGGCTTACTTTGAGAAAGCAGACGCGGTTGACAACCTATTGAAATCAACCTGTTGAAATGATCAGTACTTATTTTCAATAAGTACTTATGTGTTTGGGATTGCTGTTTTAGTAACTGCTGAAATATGAAAATAGATATTTGACAAGTGGGATTGCGATTGCTTAAAAGAGATAAAATGCCTAAAAAGTTCATTGATTTAATAAACTATTAATTGTTTTATAAATAATTAAAATATATTATTAATAAATTTTAAAATTATAAATAATAAAATAATAAAATATAAATAAAATAATTTAGTAAATAAAATAATTTATGAAAATATATTATTAATCATATTAATTAAGAATATAATGAAAAATAATACTTGTAGTGAAGGCTATTAATGAAAAGTAAAAATTTCACTGCAGAAGTAGTTTCTTACCGCAACCCTCTTTCTGCTTATTGATTTCTACGGTAGCACTGCAGTTTTCTCCAACTTCTGGTTATTCACTGCAGATCTAAAAATGTGACTGCGTTTGAAAACTACGGTGAATAAATACTTATTCCTACTACGCTGGTGATTCAAACGCAGCCTTAAGGAGTAGTCTTCGTTCGTAGGGGTTCCTACATGTCTTATAGGCTTTGAAGTTGGAATTCCTTAAGAACTCCTCTGGTATCTCTAAGCGTTAGACTGATCTGGGTTTCGTCATGAAAGTTGCAAAAACTACTTAACCGATCACTTTAGTATTATGCATTTGGATCTGCAGTGCGATAAAAATAAGTACTTATTTATCACAGTTTTTAAACGTAGTTACATGTTTAGATTTGCGGTAAACATCGGAGGATGGAGAAAAGTACGGTATCATCGCAAAAATTAATAAGCAGAAACAAGGTTGTAGCAGGAAACTGCATTTACGGTAGAAATTTTACTTTTCATTAATAACCTTCACTACAAGTATTATTTTTCATTATATCCTTAATTAATATAACTAATAATATATTTTATGAAATATTTTATTTACGAAATTTATTTTATTTATATTTTCTTATTTTAATTTGATATTTTATTATTTATAATTTTAAATTTATATGACTAATAATATTTTTAATTATTTATACAACAATTAATAGTTTATTAAATCAATGAACTTTTTAGTCATTTTATCTCTCTTCAGCAATTGCAACCGTACTTGCCAAACACCTATTTTCACATTTCAGCAGTTACCAAAACAGCAATCCCAAACACATAAGTACTTATTGAAAATAAGTATTTATTATTTCAGTAGGTTGATTTTAGTAGGTTGTCAACCGCCGCTCCCCTAATCCAAACTTATCTTCAAGTAATCCATAATTAGTCGACGAAATATTACAATCATGTGACCTCCTATTGTAAAAACTTGGGGACAATTCATAGGTCATTTCAATCAATTTTTTTAAAATAATTTTTTAAAAATTAAAAGTATAAAATAATATTTTTTTAATTGGGTCGAGTCATACAAAATAATATTTTTTAATTGAGTCGAGTCAGACCTGTCTAAGGCCCAACTTTTTTAAACAAAATGATGCCGTTTTACTTAATTAGAATAATTAGAGCTCAGGTCAGTTTAAGCTTAGGCCTGATCCATGAGTCGTTCCATTAAAATACTTGAATCTAGGCCTATAGAATAGCTAATTGCAATCCCTAATAAAAATTGCATGTAATTAAAGATGTTACTTGCAAATTTACGTGCTATTATATGTTTAAAAAATTGAGTTAGCTTGTATGTGAAAATTCTCTACAATCATCTAAGTTGAATACATTGTTTAATTTTAAATTATTAATTTATTTAAAATATATAATTAACATATAATTACATGCATATAATAATTTACTAAATTTTTGCCTAAAATATAATGCTGTGATTGGTAAAGATTAAATTATCCTACTTTATCTATTTAAAATTACATTCAAAACAAAAAGATTAAACTTTTGTTTTTTACTTCTTAAGAATTTTTATTAACTATTTTTATATAGTAATTAGTGACTCAATATTTTGTTCATAATTTTATTTTGAATATGAGACAGTAAATATTGGAATAAGGGTATATATACATAAAAACTGATTTCTAAAACAGAATAAGCATTCTTCAAAAACTCAAAATAACTAAAATTGACTTATTGGTCTAAAAATTAATACTAAATAATAGAATTAGAAGAATCGGTATTGAATTTAAATTTTATACTCCTTAAATAATTTTCCTCAATTCTAATATACGGTAATTATAATCTTTGAGTTTTTCTCATAAATATATAAATACATAAAAGTTCTCATTCCATGTACATACAGACTTAAATATGGTTCACACACGAAGTAGAAAACAATGATCATCAATGCATCATAAGTGACGAAGATGAGTATTGGACTCGTTTGAGTCTGAGCTTCAATAACTATATATATCACAAAAAATGATATTTATTCTCAAATTTAATCATCATTTTTCAATAGTCTATCATTCAAAACTACAAACGTTTCGATTTCCCAAAAAGAAAAAAGAAAGCTACGTACAGTATGAAATAGTTATAAATTTTCCCCACGGAATCCTCTCAAGTAGCTCCAATCCAATCCAAACAACAAAGGTAACTGAAGAATTCCCTAAATCTTATTAAATGAAGAACTCCTCCAAGAGAACTAATGCACGACCAACTAGTCTTTTAGAGCAGCAAGCCGATGGTTAGGGCCAATGTGGACAGCAAGGTGCTAGCCAAAACGTGAGTAGCTCCTGAATCAGGAGAAGTGATTATGGGACTTGGTGATGGGGTCGGAATACAATCGGCTGGTGTGATACCGGAAGACGGGGAGGGAGTGGTCGGAGTAATGGTGGTTGGTGGTGCAGGTGTGGTAGATGGTGGCATGGAGCCTGGTGTTCCTGACGAGACTGTAATAGCTAGCTTCTGGCCAGACTGGCAGTGGCGTCCGATGGTACAAATGTAGTAGTGCTCGCCCGCAGAGGTAAGGGTTATGTTTGTCGGGCCGGTGTTGATTGCGTCTCCAATAGCATTCGTTGATGTGCATGCTTCGAATGATGACTTCTGAACTCTGAGCACATCGTGCTCATTGGAGCGGAAGTTGAATGCTGAAAATGATGAAACCATGCACAATATATTAGAACTACAAGTAGTTTACGATGAACATCGCAGAGAGGATTTCTAAAGTTTTGATAGAAATCGTAATTGTGAAAGTCTAGAAAATATTAACATTATAGCCTTTAATCCAACTCTGGTGAGCACTTGAAAGAGCATATGTACAAAGGTTTTAAATTTCCGATTGCTAAGTGGATTTTGCCAATTACTATATGAAAAGACTTACTTAAGATGTCGCCAACTGCAAAAGTCTTGTCATTAGCCCAATTTGAGTATACCGTTGCACCACCTTGCGGCACTGTCCAGCCTAAGCCATCTCCCACCACATGTAGAGTTTGCGCTGCCGCAAAACGCAACATCGCCACCATGACAAAGCCAAAAGCTACACCCTCAAATCTTGCCATCTCTCTTTTATATTTTGTATTAACAGTTCACCCTCAAAAGCTTCCTAGTTCCTCGCTTGTTCTCTTCCTTAATGTTTTGGTGTTAAGTTGTTTGTCTAATGTCTTGGTCACATAATTAGGTGCTATATATAGTCATGGAGGCATGCATATGCATATAGTTGATTGGGTCTAATTAGACAAAGCAATTGTTCCACACGGTCAGCTAGAATGCTGGGTCGTACGTGTATGCTAAGTCGTGGAGACTTGAATTAAAGATTCAACAGCAAAAGTTGAGATAGCTCTGAATGATGCTTTCCTCACGCTTTCTCTCCACAGAGTTCAGACTGATAAACAGTAATTATGCTTGCTTAATTGATTTTACTTTTCTCGTGGGGCATGCACATCTTACAATTGGGAATACTAATGGACTGAGTTGGATATAGTGGGCTGAGTCGTATCTATAGTCCTTTTTAAATTTTAATTTAAAATAAATTTTATTTATAAATTTTTGGTTTCATGTAGTCTGAGCTATAGATTATTTTTTTCTACTAATTGTAAATAATTAAAGGCATATTTTAATTCTTCTAAAAAATTAAAGGCCTATGTTAGGATTTTTTTTAAATATAAATTGAACTATATTAAGCAAGGTGGTATCCTTGTCTCTTAAATTGCTCACCTAAAGCTCTTAATAATTGGCAGTACTATGTATAAGTTCATAAATCTTCAAAATAAATTATGGATATAATTATAAAATATTACTTTATTAACTACTAAGTATTTTAATTTGTTTTTATAGATTGATATGAGGAGTAGTAGATGCTATAATCATATATATGAATAAATGAATGCATTTTGTGCCACAATACCACATAAGGTGTTCTCAGTTTTTCCTTTAACTACGAAGACTTATGGCTTTTCCCTTACTATACGTTCCAACATACAAGTAAATTTCAAAATTGGACTTTGACTTATGGGAACTAAAAGTATGTTCACGGTAACTAAAAATTAAAAAAAAAAACTCAAAATTTTCTTTTGAAGTACTTTATTGAGACTCTATTTAGGGGTCTCAACATTAGCTAGGTAACACCTCACCTAGCTAATGAAGTGTATTCATGACATGGTTTATAAAAGTACATGTGATATCTTGTATTGCATGATAAAGAATTATGGTGGAAGAATTTCTGTGTATCTTGTCATTGATAGGAATTGGCGTTATATACAAATTATGTGACTTAACATTTTGCTTAAACTATAGGAGATAAATAAGTACAAAAAATTATCTTTAAAATATTACATATTCACACAATCATATTTACACCAAATATCCTAAAATATCCCAATACTCCTCCCTCAAGTTGGAACATGAAAATCTCGAATGCCCAATTTGCAAAGGAGATATTAAAATTGTTGTTTCCCAAGAGCCTCTGTAAGTATGTCAGCAAGTTGTTCAGTAATTCGAACATGAAAAGTAACAACGTCACTGGCCTGAAGTTGATCGCGAACACAATGACAATCAACATCAATATGTTTCATGCGATCATAGAATACCGGGTTTGTAGCAATATGTAATGTCGCTTTACTGTTACAAAACAAGTGCATTGGTTTTGAGTGGGCAATGCCAAGTGACTTAAGAACAGACTTAGCTTTAGCCACGTGAGCTCTAAGCTAGTGGTGGTCGTGGAGCGATACTTTGCTTCAGTCGAAGAACGAGACATAATAGGTTGTTTCTTATTCTTCTAGGAAATAGGAGACGGAATCAAAATAAGGATGTAGAAAGTGAGGAACAGCTTGCCAATGAGCATCTTTTGGAGACTGCATGAATTGAGCAAGAGTGCGAACAACATAACAAAGCTTAAATCGAGTTATTGTCAAATAAATGAGCCAATCAACAAGTCGTTAGTAACAATCAGGATGCTCAAAATCAGGTCCAGTGGTGAGCACTAATTGATAATTCCTCTCAAGGGAAAAATCACATGGTTTTGCACCTAGGAGACTAGCCTCAGAGATGATATCCAACGCCTATTTTGGTTAGGACAAAAATAAATTATCGGTCTCATGGGCGATTTCAATTCCAAGAAAATATTTCAGAATACCCAAATCTTTCATGTGAAAACATGAACTTAAATAAGCTTTGAAACCTAGAATATTACATATTTACACAACCATATTTGCACCAAATAACCTAAAATATCCCAATAAATGTTGAAAAAAAGAAACAATTGTATAACATCACAACCATAGACCTACCTTCTTTTTTGTTTTGTCTAAAAATCATCAACTAAGCTACAGCAAGAAGTAATTTAAAGATATATATATATAGAGAGAGAAAGAGAGAGAGAGATGGCAATGGTATGGAAAGCATGGTGAATATAGAGAATATGGGTCCTAATCATAATAGTTCCCAAAGAAATGCTCTTTATGCACCTTCCTAAATACTGTTATTCCTTATTCTCCCTCAAAAAATACATGAGAGTGATCCAAAGTTTTTAAAATTCATAAGACTTGAACACTTCTCAAACTTAAAATGTTATAATTATTGCATTGTTATGGTAATGAAATGATTAATCATCATGGTAAATAAAATATATATTTTTACACATTTGGTTTGAGTATGATATAAATTTTGAGAGTAAAAAAGTAAGATCTCCATCATACAGAAAAATTGATAAGGATAAATATTAGTTGTTATGATATACTAGTTGATAGGATAAGCTGGAGTTGTTATTAACATAAGCTTCAGTTGTTACCACATGTACTGTATATGCCAGTACTCTCTCATAAATAAAATGTGGGCTTTTCTCTATTCATTAAACGCTAATATGGTATCAGAAGCCGGGCAGGTCCTTTGACCCACATTGCATAGCCCCCCTTTTTCATCTTTTTGCATCTCTTGTTAGCGCTAGCCGCACCCCCCTCCACGAATCAAATCACAAGCATTGGACCTACGTTCTTTTGGCTCATCGTTACCTATCTCGTCCACGGTTTTGCTTATTGTTATGCACATATCCCGCTATCATCATGTCTATCGACACTGATATTATTTCCTCTTCCTCCTCCAGTTCCATATCAACCTTACCAAATATTGCTCACCAACTTCCTGTCAAGCTTAATTCCACAAATTACTTACTCTAGCAAGCTCAGCTCCTACCGCTACTGCATAGCTATGATTTAGCTAAGCAAGTTGATGGTAGTTATCCACCACCGCCTAAGTTTGGCACTGACAATCAACTAAATCCCGCCTACACCGCTTGGTTTCGCAAAGATCTGTTGAGTTTTTGGCTCTTTTGTTGTCCCATATTAGTTGGGGACAATAATTGAGGAAAGACTCTTGACTATATAAGGAGGGTGCTACCTCCTTAGTTAGTGCACCAATCAAAGTCAAAGATTTGTATAACAAATTTGACTCTAGTTAAATTCCTCTTTTGAGGTGAGAGCTGGAAGATTTGTTTTGAGTATTTCTTTGTGAGTGTATTGGTGTATTGGGATATTGGGTAAGAGGAAAAATTGTGTGATTGTAAGAATTTTTCACATAGTAGATTTTCTTCTTGGTGCCTGTGGTTTTTTCTCCGGTTTGGGAGTTTCCACTTAAATTTCTTGTGTTGTTATTATTTCTCTATTTTCTGTTTTTTTTACTATAAAATATCCTTGAGTGTGAGTGTGGGAGGTCTAAATTCCCATCACATTCTAATATGTGTAGTTACGGTTTGTTTACAAGTAGTAGATATATATATGTCTTAAATAGTATTAATTTTGATGAAATTTTTATTTTTATTTTTTTTTACAACTCTGCATATAATTATAATTATAATTAAAGAAGAAAAGATTATCTACTTTGATAAATTTTCTTTCTTATTTTTGACGTTGTATATGTAAATTGTCATAATAGAATTAAGTTCTAATAAAACAATCATTTCTATGTTATATATATGATTTATACTGTCAACGTCTGGTATTGAATGAAGATGCTTGACAAAGGGCGATAATTTTGTTGGCATATTATGTGAAAATTAATAATGTTAAATTTATTATTAACCTTTTAAGCTAAATTTAGAAATAAAATGAAGCTCTTCGAATTCGGTAGAGGGGCTTATGCTTTCTGGGTACCCAAAGAATAACTTCAACTTAGATGAAGCAAAAGCGAGAAGCGAAGACATGTTTGATCGAGTAATCTTATGCTCTTATTAGTAATCTTTATCTCTTGACTTCAAATCTCGTTGGACGATTTATTGTGAAATCAATAACCACATACAACTGCACCACAGAAGAAGAAAGTTACGTAATCAATAACCATATACAACTGCACCGCAGAAGAAGAAAGTGGGAAACAGACACTGAAAAGTAGAAAACAGCATACAAGATTTGGCAAAGGAACGATATCAACATTATTCTTCAAATTCATCACCCAATACTTGCTGTTTATTTTATTTTATGCATTTGCTTCTCACATTTATTGATACAACTAGTTGATATGCTCTTAAAAAGTTCAGTTTGCAGGAACTTCAGCCACAGAGGAGTACTTCTTCAGAACAAAAACAGGATCTCCAACTTTAACAACCTTCCCCTTCTCCACGCTAGAATTGTCCTTCCAGACCAAGTTCTGCCCAAAATAAACCTGCAATAAAAGGATTTCGCTATTTATATCTTCCTCAATAGAGATTACAAGAACCATTGGATTCTCTCGTCTCACTTTTCCTTGTGGTTTGACATGCGGACGCAAAATTTTGTCTGATCTGAAAGTCAATAGAGTTTTGGTTGGTTCAGGCCCCGCAATCCCACTGTTTATATCAATTGTAGGTATCTGCAAGAGAAGTTGCCTCGTAAATATCAGATATTGCAGTACAGCAAATATTTAAGAAGATAGAAAAAAGTAAAATGTTGGAGAGTGAACAAATTTTATGCAGAAAACTGGGATTTTTCACTCCCAAACTTGCAAGCAGTATTGCAGTCCAAATTGCAAGTTAAGATCTCTGACAGATGATAAAGGCTGCAAAAAAAAAATAAAAATCTAAGGCACTAATATGGAAAATGCAAAATCCTCAATCGTCAGGCTACTAAATTTTGAATAAATCTATCTGCAGATCAGGAAAGAAAATGGACCAAAGTTTTGAGAATTTTGGTCCTCATGATGTAACAATAAGATCCTGAGCAGCAAACTTAAGGTTCTTCACTCCTTAGCTCCACAAAGTAACTGATGTTATATCCAACCAGGCTTAGTCGCAATCCTCTTTTGGAATTCCTTATAATTCCGAGACAAAAGTTACAAAGCAAAAGCATTTATGAAGCACAGCATTTGTAAGCAAAAGAGTTTAAGCACAGCAGTTGTAAGCAAAAGAGTTTTTAAGAAACACATCATTTCTGAACAATTTTAAGGATTACAGTTAATTACCATAAGGCCTCATCACCGTCTCCTTATATTATCATCATTTTTCAGAAATGAAGCTCAAGGAGAAGATTAAGCATGAGTTTCATATCTGAGAAGATTAAGCATGAGTTTCATAAGATATAATCGATATAAAAGGATACCTTACAGCGGTCGCATAGCTTGGCACCTTCAAAATTCAACTTGTTTATCCTGAATTCCTTCCACAAGTCCTCAGCAAATGGCTCACAACCATCAACTAGAATGCTGCAATTTGAAAGTTAATAGAGAGAGATTCACAAGCCAATCAAAGAAAGTCATCAGAACTAATAGGAACAGAACAAATTAGTACTTGGCCCTAAAGCGGTTGAGTGGAATGGGCTCTTTGGTACGTTCATTTAAGGCATCTAAAGATCCCTGCAAAACATAGTGGCAATCCAGGACCAAGAACTGAGAAATCATATAAACCAATGACAAGTTACATTGTATTTAACCCAACTAACCTGAGATACAAGCAGGTACGGGAAGATATCACTAAACATAATGTAATGCGAATAAGTTTCTTCAGGATCTGCAGGTCTAGTCTCTGATTCTGAAGTATTTTCATAAAAATATATATATAAAGAAGCAGAAATAAGATATCACCTTTAACTTGAGTTTGTTGAAAACAAGCATCCAATTCATTTCAGGATATACATCCTCAATCATATCCAAATGCTTAAAGTTTAAATACAAGTTCTCTCATTATGTTTAAGCAACTACGCTAAATATTGCAGTGAACATTCTAGTACAACCAAAGAATTAACATCAACTCAACCTGTATTAAAACGAACTAGCCGACTCGGTTTCCCAAGGTAGTTTGAAAACCATTCTGCTGCTTCATTTCCCTCATCCAATGCTGAACCGGACCATTCCCACAATGAGACACCTTGTGCTACATTATTAGGCTTGGTTAGTGGGATTTTAAGCGGACTCATCCCAGGAGCCTTTATAACTGTAGAAGGGGAAACAACCAAGTTAGTAGCACAGAGAACACCAGCAACTAACAATTTCACAAGTAATTTGGAAAGATAAAGAAAGAGAGGACAGTCATAGTTGTCAGTGATGCAAATACCCAATCTCCAAGGCTTGGGAAGTTCGAATATACATTAAAAGCACAACATAACATTTAGATATTTTGACTTTTCAAAAAAAAAATATGTAGATATTTTGTTCTACAAGAAAAGGCATCCTTGTAACGTAAGAGACTCTGCCATGTTACTAAACTTGAGAAAACACGAGCATGAAAACCATGGCAACTTCACAATTTAAAAAAAATGATCTGTATCCCACAAAAAGAGAAAAGGAAAAGAACACGGCATAAATATTTGGACATCTTTAGATTACAGCCATAGTTGGCCTTAAAAGAAAAATGCTATGGAATGTGTGATATGATATAGAAGGGTAAGAAGCAATCGAATACTTCCTTTTCTGGACTGACAAAATCACAAAGGATGTATAATAGAATAGAGAGATTACCCATAAACGAGCTCTTGGTAGGTACCCAATCCTCCGAAAAGGCCTCATGCGGCAGCTCTACCTCTACGAAAGCCAGCTTGGGTTCAACTCTCATCGTATATGCCCTTCCTTTGTAATTCACAACTAGCCAGTTTCGATCCCAGCGAAATCCTGAATGTTCAATCACAACAATAAAAAGAAAAAGAAGCAAAAGTTAAAGTTTGCATTTCGAAGAATTAAACAGAATCAGTTGTGAGGCTGATGTAAAAACTCCAAACATCTTAGTCTAATACTAGTAACACAAATGGGAAAACTGAAAAAATCCAACACAACACACAAAATGGTTCACACACTGCACCGCAGGATGCATTGCCATTTAACGCTGAAAGAGAAAGTTGACCAAAAAGGTTGTATACTTTGCAACACACTGTGCAGAGCTGGAGAAAATTAACCCAAAGAATTAGAGACAAAAAAATGGTACCGGATCAAGGGGGATGTACATGTACTACCTACCATAGGGAGTGAGAGGAGCCTTAGGAACAGAAATCCCACGGCAGCTTTTCAATGGGTAGATGAAGATGGATGATACTGCAGCTGCTGCCTTCTCCATGTTCGCTCTCTCTTTCTCTCTACTTGTCAGCTAGAATTATTACACATATAAAGGTGTGAATCTGATCAGACAGAGCCAAATGAACCCAACTGGTTACTGGTCCCAATTTTCGATTCCCAACAGTTTTGGTGCTTGTCAGAATCCAAAGAAAAGAAAAAAGGCAAAAAGCTATTGATTCTTGCTTAATTAAAAATAAATATTCTATCTTTTAATGGTTGAATATGGATGGAAAATTAGCCGTACCTACTCAATTTTATTTGTCTAATGTCTATTTATTAAATGACAAGATGGAAATTGGAATCCATCCATTCTCTCTCTGCCTTTGGAGATTGGAATCCATCCATCCTCTACTTTGTCTTTAGTCTTTACGTGGGTAGTTGAAAAGATAACGAAATCCATGTTTTAATTGTGTGTCATTTAATAGATAAAAGATAACGAAACCCATGTTTTCACAGTGCCTCATTTAATCTGGTCTACATATCTATTTGAATTTGTGTGAATACAAAGCTATCATTCATTTCATTTCGTTTCAACGGTTGTCTTGTCGGTCTTATCTTGTAATAATAAAAATGATAAGCATCTCTGTCCAAGTTCCCAGACCCAGAGCTCACGTCAAGCTCCTCTTTTTAACTTACCCAAATAAGTATAACCAACAAAAATGACTTCTTACACCCAACACCCCATCTCCCCTGTCTCAGTCCCCTTACACACTCTCTCTCTCCCCTCCACTCTTCACGCTCATCAGCACACCAGACTTCCTAATAAATCCTTACCTCCTCAGCCTTTTACACTTACATTTTCTCCAACTTCCCTTTCGCTTTCACGATCACAGTCCTCATGGGTTGAGTCCATTCGCTCCCAGACCCGCCTCGAGCTGTTCCACGAAGCCCTTTCTACCTATGTTGAAATGCTTCTTTCCGGTGTTTCTCCCGACAACTTTGCTTTCCCTGCCATTTTGAAAGCTGCCACAGGCCTTCAGGACCTGAATTTGGGGAAACAGATTCATGCCCATGTTCTTAAATTCGGATATCAATCCTCCCCTGTGACCGTAGCTAATACGCTTGTAAATGTGTACGCTAAGTGTGGTGAGCTGGGTGATGTTTATAAGGTGTTTGATGGGATTACTGAGAGAGACCAAGTTTCCTGGAATACAATGATTTCTGCTTTGTGTCGGTTTGAAGAGTGGGAGCTTGCACTAGAGGCTGTTAGATTGATGTTGTCAGATAATTCGGAGCCCAGTTCGTTTACTATGGTCAGCGTGGCTCTCGCTTGTTCAAATTTGAGCAAGCCTAAGGGCTTGTGGCTTGGTAGGCAAGCACATTCTTACTGTTTCAGGAATGGCCATTGGAGAACTTTTACGACTAATGCTTTGATGACTATGTATGCAAAACTAGATAGGATAGATGATGCTAAAAGCTTATTCCAAATGTTTGGTGACCGTGATTTGGTTTCTTGGAATACCATTATAAGCTCGCTTTCACAAAATGAACGCTTCATGGAAGCTTTGGCATTCTTGCAGTTGATGGTTCTTGAAGGAATTACACCTGATGGGTTCACTTTCGCAAGCGTTCTTCCTGCTTGCTCTTACTTTGAGATGTTACGTACTGGGAAAGAAATTCATGCTTATGCTTTAAAAAGTGGTTGTTTGATAGAGAATTCTTTTGTTGGCAGTGCTTTAGTTGACATGTATTGCAATTGCGAACAGGTCAAAAGTGGTCGTCGAGTTTTCGATAGTGTCTTGAACAAGAAAATTGGGGTTTGGAATGCTATGCTTACTGGCTATGCACAAAATGAGCATAATGAAGATGCCTTGGTGCTCTTTATTGAAATGGAAGCTAATTCAGGGCTCTGTCCTAATGCAACCACAATGGCAAGTGTCGTACCTGCTTGTTTGCACTCTGAATTGTTTTCCAAGAAGAAAGCTATACATGGATATGTCATTAAATGGGGTTTGGAAAGGGACATATATGTTCAAAATGCACTTATGGATCTGTACTCTAGGATGGGGAAAATAGATATTTCAAAGATCATATTTGATAGCATGGAGTTTAGAGACGTAGTATCCTGGAACACAATGATCACTGGTTATATTAGCTGTGGACGTTATGATGATGCATTTCTGATCCTCCGCGAGATGCAAAGAACAGAAAAACAGATCAAGCATGATGGGGTTTGTGAGTCTGAGAAACAAGTTCCTTTTAAACCTAACTCAATAACACTCATGACAGTCCTTCCTGCCTGTGCTTCCTTGGCAGCTTTAGCGAAGGGGAAAGAGATCCATGCTTATGCCATTAGAAATTTTTTAGCATCAGATGTTGCTGTAGGAAGTGCATTAGTTGACATGTATGCAAAGTGCGGTTGCTTAATCTTATCTCGTGTAGTATTTGATCGGATGCCCTTTAGAAATGCTATCACATGGAATGTAATTATAATGGCTTACGGGATGCATGGGAAAGGGGAGGAGGCCTTGAAATTATTTAGAGATGGAGCTAAGGTTGGGGAAGTAAAACCTAATGAAGTTACTTTTATAGCATTATTTGCTGCATGCAGTCACTCGAGGATGGTAAATGAGGGCCTAAACTTGTTCCACAGAATGAAAGATGAGTATGGGTTGGAACCAACACCAGATCACTATGCTTGTGTTGTGGACTTACTTGGTAGGGCAG
>JANZXR010000005.1:4996827-5010399 GCA_027575705.1 Erythroxylum echinodendron | reverse complement strand
ATATATTTAATTATCAGAAATATCAAATGGTGACAAGTAGTCACGATAAACTACGTACGGGGACCCGGGGCCAACATGTTCTGCCAACTCAAGATTCTCAAGGTAGGATATCTAATTTCCCTTTACCTATTCCTTCAAATTCTCAGCAGGATATGTCACCAACAATAGCACACATGTTGCCTAACCATAACCAGATTATGCATAATCCAAACCAATCTCCACCTATTTCTACTCTTACACATGATTCCGAATCTCACCCAAATCTTGTCCAACCATATCAGTTATCATGTAACCAACATAATGCACCATTAAATCAAATTTCCCGTGATCCTATTCCCTACTCTCCACAATCCTATGCTCTCATTCCATCTTATCCTCTGTCAAATGATATGGTCAACACTCATAATCTTGTCCAGTCACTTTCTAAAACAGCATCTATTCAACGTCCTTTGGATTTAAATTGTAATTTGAATTTACATTCAAAACTAGATTCACCCATTCATCCCACACCCACCAATTCCTCACAACCCACACTACCTAAATGTACCCATTCCATGCTTCTTCGACCTAACCCCAAACTAAAGAAAAGACTTTATTTAACCATTGTTTCCTCTCCTTCCAATATACCTTGTGAACCTAATTCTTTTTCTCAAGCCTACAAAGGCTCAGCATGGAAAGAAGCCACGGAACATGAATTTCAAGCTCTTCAATGAAACCAAACTTGGGACCTTGTGCCTTGCCCACCAAATACCAACATTATTGATAATAGATGGATTTTTAAAGTCAAGAGAAAGGCAGATGGGACGGCGAAATGGTTGAAAGCACGACTAGTTGCAAAAGGTTATACTTAGGAATATGGGATAGATTTTACTGACACTTTCAGTCCTGTAGTGAAGCCTTTGACAATCCAATCTATTCTCAGTATAGCAGTATCAAGGGGATGGTCTCTCAGACAATTAGATGTTAGTAATGCTTTCCTAAATGGTGAACTGAATGAAACTATATACATGGTGCAACTGCAAGGCTTTATTGATCCTTCACATCCTCATCATGTCTGCAAATTACAGAAATCGTTATATGGGCTCAAACAAGCACCACATGTCTGGTATCAGCGACTAAGCAGCTTTTTAACCACTATTGGTTCTGTTGGTTCTCACGCAAATTCTTCATTGTTCATTTTAATGCAGGTGGCAACTTGTATTTTCTCCTAGTCTATGTTGATGATTTGGTCATCACCGGCAATAATGCTCACTTTGTTTCTTCTATTATTTCTCAATTGTTACAAGAGTTTTCCTTACATGACTTGGGCAATCTTCATCATTTTCTAGGCATAGAAGTGCTACCTCATTCACATGGTCTGCTATTATCTCAGAAAAATTATATTTCTTTTGTTTTAGACAACATGGGGATGATCAATGTAAATCGAGTTCTACATCAATGGTTACTGGTTCTATTTTGTCCAAATTACAAGGTACTCCTCTTTCCCAGGATGACGCTACTATGTATCGTAAAATTTGTGGCAGCTTATAATACGTTACTCTCACCTGTCTAGACATTTCTTTTGCTATAAATAAGTTATGTCAATTTCTTCGTCAGCCCACTTCAACTCATTTTCAAGCTCTTAAACGTTTTCTAGATACTTACAGGGTACAATAGCAATGTCATCATTGATTTCTCGTGGAGCTATAGATAAATTAACTGTTTTGAGTGATGCGGATTGGGCGAGTTGTCCTGATGATCGTCGATCGACTGAAGGATTTTTAATTTTTATTGGCAATAATTTGTTAGCTTGGAAGTCTGCCAAGAAACGCATGGTGGCTAGGTCCTGTACCGAATCAGAATTCAAGGCGGTTGTGAATGCTTATGTTGAGGTTAAGTGGCTTACAAAGCTTCTTTGTGAATTACATGTGACTCTTACTGCTGCTCCTCATATTTGGTGTGACAATGTTGGTGCAATTTTCTTATCCTCCAATCCTGTATTTCATGCTCGCACTAGACATGTGAAATTTGATTTTCACTTTGTCTGTAATCTCATTGCTAGGAAAGAAGTTAACGTTGGAATTTTGTCTTCATCTTATCAACTTGCTGATATCTTAACTAAGCCTCTCTCCAAGCAATTATTTTATCATTTTGCTTCCAAGCTTAGGCTTTCTTCTTCTCATTCTTCAGCTTGTGTGGGGTGTATTAGATAATATTTGTTAATTAAGATAATTGATATGATTAAGATTAGATTTTATTCATCGTTATCTTTATCACTCGTATATATATGTGACTTGTAACTTATATTATTACTATTACCTTTACTCAATAATTAGACAGCCAATGGCTCTGCCCTTTTATCTAAGTGACACTAGAGCATCTCATCATCTTACTCCGGAGTTGAATAATCTTACCATCCACAGTACAATGGCTCGGAAGGAGTCAAAATTGGAAATGGTAAAACACTACCAATCTCTCACATTGGTTCTTTCATTTGTCATGCTAACCATCATTCTTTCTCATTAAACAATATTCTGCATGTACCTAGCTCTTGTTCCAATCTCTTGTCTATTAATTCCTTCGCTAGAACTAACAGTGTTTTAGTTGACGTCTTCCGTGATCATTTTGTTATTAAGGATATCTGCACGAAGCAGCCTCCACATACAGGTCGGAGTGGTTGTGGTCTTTATTCTGTTTTTTTAGCTCCTCAACGACATGGATCAATCTTCTTAGGATCCTTATCTCATCGGCATTCCCAACTTGGTCATGCAAATTATCGCGCTGTTCGTCATGCCTTACAACAAGCAAAAATTCCTATTGTCAGTGATGTTCAAAAATATTGTCATGCGTGTAGTGTTAGTAAGAGTCATCGTTTGCCATTTGTTGCTTCTGCTTATAAAGCTCAAAAACTACTCGAGTTAGTTTGTTCTAATGTCTGGGGTCCCTCACCAATTCCATCAATTAATGGAAAACGATATTATGTCTTATTTTTTGATCATTATAGCAAATATTGCTGGATTTATTTTCTCAAATTCAAATCTAAGGTTCTCAATGTTTTCATTAAATTTCGTTACATAGTTGAATTTTTTTTTAACATATCCATCAAGCAATTTCAGGCAGACTGGGGGGTGAATATCAAGCATTGGCTACTTATCTCTTAGAAAATAGTATCACACAACGTAGTTCATGTCCTAAAACACCAGAACAGAATGGCTGTGTTGAATGCAGACACCAACATATTGTTGAAATGGGCATTTCACTCTTTCAATATTCTTTTGCTCCTAATCAGTTTTGGACCTATGCCTTTGATACTGTAGTATTCACAATTAATCGTTTGGCTACTCGCCTTTTGCATAATGCCAATCTCTTTTCAATACTTTTTGGGACATTACCTGATTATCACAACTTACATGTTTTTGGATATCTGTGTTATTCATAGACTAAACCATACAATTCTCATAAACTTGAACCAAGGTCCAAAAATGGTGTCTTTCTAGGTTACAGCAAGTTACATAAAGGTTTTTTTTCTGTCTCGATTTATCTTCCTTTAAAATCTTTGTCTCACGCCATATTGTGTTTTATGAACAAGAATTTCGATTCTCTTCTCCAGGACCAATTCAACTTGAGGGAGGGTGATAAGGATAAATATTAGTTGTTACGATATACTAGTTGATAGGATAAGCAAGAGCTGTTATTAAGATAAGCTTCAGTTGTTCCCACATGTAATATGTATACCTGTACTCTCTCATAAATAAAGTGTGGGCTTTTCTCTGTTCGTTTAACGACAATAAAAATGACTCCATAAAAGTATGCATGACCTTAAATTTATATCTAATCACTTCAGAACATGATGAACATAGTTATAGCCAACACGGACACCAAAGTACTAGCCAACAAGATAGAAGCTGATGAACCAGGAGGAGAAGGTGAGGTAGGGGTAGATGGTCCACTCGTTGTGGGGCTTGGTGATGATTCCGGAGGACAATCGGCTGGTGTATTGCCAGAAGAAGGTGAAGGAGTAGTCGGAGTAGTGGTTGGTGGTGTAGGTGTTGTAGTTGGAGGTGTGGCTCCTGATGAGACTGTAATGGCTAGCTTTTGTCCGGACTGGCAGTGACGGCCAATGGTGCAAATGAAGTAATGCTCTCCGGAGGATGTAAGAGTGACATTTGTTGGGCCGGTGGTGATTACCTGTCCGATAGCGTTCGTTGACGTGCATCCGTCAAAGGATGTTTTTTGGACTTGGAGTACATCATGCGCATTTGTCTGGAAGTTGAACGCTGAAAACAATAGGAACCATGCATGCATATGTAAGAAACTCAAAATGATTAACCACAGTAAAGACATGAACTTGTTTTGTCAGGTTCAGTTTTTTTTTTTTCTTTTTTTCCTTTTAATAGAAACCAAAATCTTAAATTCGGGATTGTATGTCAAGTTGTAGTGTGTGACAACTGCAAATTCGGGTATAATAACAAATAACGTGAGTATGTAATTACAGTAATGGTTATTGCGTTCGTAATTAAAACTTTGTTTAAACGACTATAAGACAAACTAAGAGGAGGGTGTAGAGGAATTTACTTAAGATGTCCCCAACCGCAAAAGTTTTGCCATTAGCCCACTTTGAGTATACAGTTGCACCACCTTGTGGGACGGTCCACCCTAGGCTATCTCCGACCACATGCACCGTTTGCGCCACCGCGCATCCCAAAAGGCCTGCCACCATGACTGAGATGAAAGCTATACCCATGATTCTTGCCATCCCTCTTGTTCTTATCCTCTTCTCTTGTTGCTTGGTTGCTTCTTGGATTAATTCTGGATGTTTTATGTTACTTGTGAATACATGACTTGAATGACATAGTGTCCCCTTATATATAGTTATGGGGGCATGAATAGAGTTGATTGAGTCGAATTAGATACGGTCATGGAGGACCAAGTAGTGTACCACAGGGGCAAGCAAAGAATCAATGCCGGTCTTTACGATAGTTAGGGAGATTTGAATTGAAGGCATAATTGCCAAAGAGGAAATTTTGGATGTAGAAACTAATGAAACGTTTCTTGCGGGCAAAACCTAAAGTGCAAGTATCTTGGTAATAGTCGCAACTTGTGATGTTTAGCTTTAACATTAATTAATAAACAGGAAATGTACATTATTTTTTATTAAGAAAGTTTTGAGGACTATCTTCTTGATTTATCGGGATCTATATAAATTAACTAGTAATATTACTCATTTGCGATCTAAGTTCACATATTCGAATCACAGAAACTGTGTCTTTATAAAATACAAAGAAAGACTGCATATAATTTACAACTCTTTCTCAATATTTGCAAAGTGAAGAGCCTTATGCACTAGAGTTTATTCTTTGCCCTTATAATAAATTAGCACTTCAAATTGAACATTTTTTTGAATATTTGATTAGCAAAAAAATATAATTGCTTGGTTAGTTGTTTTATAAGCCTTTTTGTTTAATAAAAATGGAATATTTTCCCTTATCAGTTTAGAAAAGAATACTCACATAATAAGTAATCATTGAGATAATTATAGTAACAAACTAAAAAATATAAATTATGAGTAAACCTTTAATTTCCTCGTGCTTGCAACCTAAACCCATTCCTTCCAAGACGTTGTGAAAAAAATATTGCCGAACAAGGCAAATTTCTACCAATGGAAATTCTCAAAATTAAGTCCACAAGTTAGACTCTGGGGCTTCCAAGCAAACTTCCAAGTTTCGGTGAAGTTTGAACGTATTGTTGGTTCAACCCAAAAGTCGAAAGAAGTTTCTTCCTTGTGCGATGCCTTTTCAATCCTTTGACACTTTCCAGGCTTAGAAATGAGAAGCAAAGTCTAGTCGAAGCGGTGATGGCTTGAGAGCTGGATCCATTCACCAAGTGAAACTCAAGTGGTTCCACCAAACACGTTAGAGCTGATCAAGACTTTATTGACTCAATCCCATTACCCCACTAATTACCTTTCAAGAATAGAAATTCCTTGATAACAAGACTTGCAATTGTCATACAGTCGAAGCTACCAAGACAATTCCGTGAATAAAAGGTGATTTGATTAAAATTCTACAGGTCGATCTAGTTTGATTAATTTCTTTTTTACTTCCACATTAGATCATATGTGTGATGTTTAATTTTTTTCCACATTAAATCATAGAGATAATATAATATTATTGAAAGTAATAAAGTCGTGATATTGTATTCAAAAGTAGTAAAACTACCTTAGATTCCATAAATAAACACTACAACAAAGAAGGGGTTTCGTTGACTAAAGGAATAAAATTGTCGCAAAAAATATTTAGCGATGAAAAAAATCATCGAATAAATGGTCAAAAAAATCCGGTAGCAAAAAATTACCTTTAACATTTGAAAGGAATCGTCGCCAAAAGATTTTACTACGATCATCTCTTCGTTGCCAATAAGAATAGGCAACTAAAAGAGAAATAGTCACAGATCGTTTATTGCCACTTTTAAATTTAATAGGTAAAGGTAATTAGTTTCATTAACGTAGGCATAGATAATAATGTTTACTGACGATTTATTTTTATAACCTAATATGTTTAGAGCATACCTAAATGTTATTACAGACGTTTTGTAAGGTGTAAGTAAAAAGATTTGGTGTCGATTTTATATTTGTAATTAAAAACTTTTAGTAAAGAATATTTATTTTTAATTTACCTTCCCTATTACTAATTTAATATTTAATTATAGTTAGTTCATGTTATTGTTTTTAACATAGTTTGAATTATAATTAGTCACAATTTATAATTATTGTTGGTGACATATTGTTTAAATAATAATAAATTAAAATATTTCATAATTACAAAATGAAATGCATTTTATACAAAAACATATAATTAAACGTTAATTACAAAACTTAAGAAAAATTTATCGACAAACTAAAACTCCCAAAAGCCCTGCCACCGTGACAAAGATGTAATCTATTATCCTTCATTAAGAGTCTTTGAGGACTTCCTTTTGATTTTATCAGGGTCTATAATGAAGTAACCCTTCAATTTTAGCTTTTTTTTAATATTTGAACAAAAAAAAATTCCTTAGTAAATTTCAGAAACTTAACATGTAAAATTATGTATGTAAGCTATTTGTTTAATAAAATAAAACAATTGTCCGTACAAAAACTTGTAAATCACTATTGTTTTAAAAAAGAATGCTCAGATGGTAAGTAATCATTGAGATAATTGTATTGACAAGTCATCCTTTGTGAAGAAAATGTTGCCCAAGAAATTAAAATTCTACCAATTGGAAGGCTGAGAAGTCCATCAATTAGACACGGAGAGCTTTCAAGTCTGATGAAAGTTCTAATATATTATTGCAAGCATTCAGAGCTTCTTTGACAATTTCCAGGCTTAGAGATACGAAGCAAAGCCAAGTTGAAGAAGTGTTAACTTGAGGGCTGGATCCATTCACTCAAGTGGGTTCTCCACCAAACACGTTGGAGCTCATCAAGACATTATTGACTCAATCCCATTACCCCACTAATTACCTTTCTAAAAATAGAAATTACTTGCAATTGTCATAACAAAACTGCTTTAAATTCATTAAGTAAAGGATTTTTATTAAAATTTGTAATTTGACATAATTTTCTAACTTTTACATTAGATTATAAAGAAAATATGACATTATCAAAGTTTTAAATTGCAGATTACAATCGTAATTAGAGTCATAACACTGCATTCATAAGTATGCCCTTAATTATTGCAATCCACAAAAGTACTCTATGTATGTCATTTGATTAGAACCTTTTGTTTCCACATTAGATTATAAAGATAATATGATATTGCAATTTTAAGTTTAAGGATTGCATTTATAATTAGGATCTAGATATTGCATTCGTAAGTGTATCCTTAATTACTGCAATTAATTGGTGACAATTATAACGAAGATATAGTTAGAATGCTTAGAGGTTGATTTGTTATTAGATATATTTACCTTTATCGGGTAAAGAACAACATAGATTCTTGAACATCAAATCAATTGGAATCTCCTGATTTCCAATAAGTATTGAACAGAAAAGGGTGAAAAAAAAGAGGGAAGAAAAGGAATGGATATCACAAATTGCTCATTTTCATTATCTTCTCACCCATTCACAAGAGCATATATGGTAAATTGCTGAAGATGTTTGAAAAGACCATCAGCAATTTATGGTCATCATTGATTCAAGAATAGGAAATACATTTGTATGTAAATCAATGTGTCACAACTACATTTAGTTAATTCAAGAACATAGGAATGAGAAACTTTGTGATCCCAATCAACTATGAAGCTAAAGTTAGTAGCAGAACCGCCAGGCAACTTGTCAGAAGTAACGAATAGGAAGACGATGCCCAATGGTGAGACCCAGGACCCTGTAAACCAAAAAGATTGTCAGAACATCGGTTACTTCTAATTCTTTAAAGATTAGCATATTAAGGAAGATGCTCTCAGGAAACTCGTACTCTGAATGGACGACGAGACGAAAATCCTGAGGATGATGTAAGTCCATGGAACCCAATATCATATGCAATGCTTCCATCAGGTTTAAACAACCCGAAGTTCCTCTCAGAAGTTGGTCCAGGCTTCAAATTCTCATTGAACAATGCAAACACATAAGCTCTAGCCGCTACCTTAGGCCTATATGGTGTTCCCTTCTTTTTTGCCAGGCGTTTACGCAGATTATAGTTGTAAGTCTTGGCATTCTGTAAAGTAGCACCTGCCTCATTTTCGTCTCCATGCGAAGCCCAACCTGTTTCAGAAACTATGACTTCCATCTTTGGAAAACCAGCCTTCTCCAGAGCTGCATAAGCTGCATCAACCTGAGCCTCGAACATGTTATCATAGTGCAGATTAGTCTTTGTATCTACAATCCCAGCATTTTTTTTGAAAAGTGCATAGTTAATGTCAATGTGCTCAGGATCATTCTTGTAGGCCAGGAAAGGATAAGCATTAATGTAAAATGGAGAACCAATCTGCCAAAAGAACTGCAACAATGGCTTCATGTATGGAGCAACATCTTCCCTGAAGGTACACGCTGAAGGTGGGTATGAATTGGCGAAGACAGCCTCTGAGTGTGGACTAGACACCTGAATGGTTTTGGTTAAGCCTAGCCTTCGCAGTGCAGCATGAACATTTTTTGCTGCAGGCAACAGAGCCTCCCATAACTCGATGTCTGTAGCCCCCAAGATCTCATTTCCCACTGCGATTCCAACGATGCTAGTTCCAGGAAGGAACGGCTCCACATTTTCTTTCACCCAATTCATTGCACGATCCTCACCAACACTTATATCCTTCAGATACTCATTCGGAAGTCCAACTATGATTTCAATACCTGACCCTTTAAAGGCCCTGAGGACTTCATGATCAGCATCATAAATTCTTATATTCTTTATCTTGCAGGCTCTCAGGAGTTTTGCTACGCTTTCTGGTGAAGGTAAATTATCTGCTATCCTACCATAATTTACTCCAAATGTACCTTTGAAACCCTGCACCACGAAAACTGCAGGGAAAGCAACAATACAATACTAACGGATTAGTCTACATAGTAACTAATGAACCAAGTCTTGTTGGTACAGCTCAATAAACTCAAATTGAAATCTTATCTGCGTCATGTACATAAAGCATGTCAATAAGCATTTCATAGCATCAAAATCAAGGAGAAAGGTAAGAAGTGCATACCATTTGAGGAAGTGATCGAAAAGATGAGGAGGAGCCAGAGGAAGAAAGAAGAGATACCCATATGTCTGCTGGACAGATTATCGAGGAAACTGCATTCCGTTTGTCGAAAAGAAGTATGTTCCAGTCTTTTGTGAATCGAAAGTGTCAAAAGGATCAACCCTTTGGATGATAATGCAATTCTTGTTCCAGAGGTATGCCATTAAGACCACCTCCAAGGAAATATTGGAAAAAGATTCCTAGCCTTCTGTTAAAATCAGTTATAAAGAGATTCTTAGCCTTGGTCCAAAGAAGAAAGAAAACTTTCAGGAGACTTGGTATTAGATTCTTTACTTTACTCTCAAAAGTTCACCTTTTTGCTTACTCTTCCTAATATTGTTTCACCTTTTTGCTTACTCTTCCTAATATTGTTATCAGGCTACCTCTATCCCTTCCTTTCACTCTGGTTTCTCTTCCGCAAAGGTATTTTCACTGTCGAGAAAGGCCAAATATGAAGTCTTTCTACTGTTATAAAAGAATGAATTGTAAAAGAATAAAGTCTTTCTGATATATCCTTTACTTGGATAATGAGTTTCAGTTAGGAAGAAAGGTAGATAATGGCTGCGGTAGAGGCATTTATGATGCGTACTGGATTGAAGGCAGAGGTAATCAACAGCTTAATCTTGATGTGGAAAGTTTTGGACGGTTGGTGGACCCTTCAAATAGTTCAGTAATTCATTAAAGTGCTGTTTTCTGGACATTCCACTGGTTCTGTTTAAATCTTTTTCTCTTGTTTGATGATAGAGCTTAAAGAAACTGACGTGAGACTGAATAAACCAAACAAGATTCTTAGGATCATCAAGGACATTGCCTACGGACTCGTTTTGGGTTTGAACTGACGAAGCTTAAACGGTGCAATCTCCTAAGAAATTAAACGCAGCTCAAGAAATAATGTCTTTTCACTTTTGGACTTTGTACCAGATCATGGTAAGATAAAACACCACAGCCTGTAAAAGGAACCGGATTTTCTATACTCTATTCCACTCATCCATACATCTATGTGGATCACACAAAATAGCAGGTTGAGGATCTCATCCCCTGTAAAGTGGACACACAACGTCACAAGGTTCACAAGTAATACATGGTAGGCTAAACAGAACAAGAACATAAATGGTCTTAGTTACTGACAACAGGCGTTTCAGAAAATTTCTGGAGTTAAAAGAGACTTAAGCTCCTGCACAATGCAACAAAAGCTAAAGCTACTACAACCTAAACTCTAGTGGAGGGCAGGCTAACTTACCTCCACATATTAAATTTAGCATACAATCGAATCTATCTGTGAAAACTACGATTAAAAGCTACAGTTATCCAAGAAATCCAAATGGTTGGTAGAACACCATGGACCATGAACAATAGTACAGGACATTAGCAGCTAACGGTAGGAGGAGTCGGATGCTTTGGAGCATCACTTAGCCCAATTTGATTAACTTTACCATTTTCCGCAATTCCATCCACAGTCTTTGCTTGCCCATCTATGCCTTCAGGTTTGTCTTTGGTCTCTTCCTCAGGTGCCGCAACACTTCCGTTTGAATTATTTTTATCCGGTCCCTCATTTGCTTCCACAGTCACAGTAACTGGGATGTCAGAATTATTTTTATCTGGCCCCTCATTTGCTTCCACAGTCACCGTACCTGGGATGTTCTTTTCACCCTCTGGGGCGTTCTTCTCTGCCTCAGTTTGTGGCACCTCACCGATCAAGTCTTCATCCTTCTTATTTCCATTATCAGCGACTCCACCTGAGTTGGTTTCTTCAGCTGGTTTGTCCTTCAGTTCTGCTTCAGTATTTTCTTGCATTTCAACTTCCATTGCATCACCTTTGACTTCAGTATCTTCTGCACCCTTTCCTCGAGCAATATCCTCAGTGATCTCTGAATCCTTCTTAACTTCTTCACTAGAAGTTTTTTCCTTGGTGGCATCTTCGTTTTCCTTCCCTTCATCAGGTTCCTTATCTTCTCCTTTCTCAGCCTCTGCATTTTGTTTCAGAGTTCCCTCAGCATCTTTCATTTTTATATCTTTCTCACCCTCAGACTCTTCAGGAGCAGATTCGGTCTCCTTATTCTCCTTCTTTGAGCCAGATGATTTCCGGGAACGCTTCTTCGCTGGCTCCTTTTCTGGTGTCGGAGTGGTGTTTGCCTTCTGACTGATTCTTGCCGATCTCCTTGGGGTCTCACCCGTACCCCAATCAAACTCTGAGATTGGTGGATT
Source organism: Erythroxylum echinodendron (assembly GCA_027575705.1). NCBI lineage: Eukaryota > Viridiplantae > Streptophyta > Magnoliopsida > Malpighiales > Erythroxylaceae > Erythroxylum > Erythroxylum echinodendron. The sequence goes on along the minus strand of JANZXR010000005.1, from coordinate 4,998,510 downwards.
TCCAGGATGAGCTTTCAGGTATTGCTCCAATTGTTTCCTGGTATTAATTTCTTCACCAGTTGGAGCTATGAACGTAATTTCACTCTTCCTTGGCGTCCCTCCTCTCTTAGGAAAGAACTGCAAAGTACAGATGTATAAATATGTCAAACAATAAGAACTATGCATAGTAACCACAAATAATAGTACCTTTAAAGCCTTTGTTTGTGAGAATCACCCACAATTAATTGAAGCATAACGAACTTCATGTAACCGAATAACAAATAAAATAAGGCAATAAAGCTAGATGGGAGATGGAACCTTTCACTGAAAGTCCCTTCCTTATCAACAACGGTTTGACTCCTCCCTGAGCACTTCAGATGTATTTTAAAGTAGTAAAATCCCAAATGCATCAAAAAAATATAGGGCTGGGCTACCTTAACATTGTAGGACAAAGTCTCAATAAATTAGATAAGAGACGGAAACTATCATCACACTCTCTTCCATTCAGGCATTCACTATATGGAGTGTCTAAAGTATACTTTTCAGGAGCAAACTCGCATACTTATTCTACAATTATGGATTCAGATAATTTCTGATATACATTGCAAGGAGAAGGAATTTAGCATATTAACTCGAATGTCTTCAATGTCTACCAAATGTGTTGTACCTAGAAAGTTCTCTTAAAGTTATTGACAACAAATTGAAAAGGTATATTCCATAATCATGGTAGGCAATAATGGAAGTAATGAAGTAATAATCAACTCCACCTATAAAGCCTCACTGCACCTACTTTGAACATAAGAAATCACCTTTTTTATGCTACAAAACTCATTGAGGCAAAAGACTAACGGAAAATATGGACTCAACAAACAGCGGAGGCCATTAGGGGTAAGGAGAGAATGAAAAACAATAGCAAACATACTGTGACTATACAATCCAAAGGTTAGGGAATAGGAGGAATGACAGGAATAATTAAATCCCATAAAAAAGAAAACTGCAATTCATTGCAAAAATCAAAAGGACCAGTTATGATTCAAGATGTACAATTTTACAACCACAGCTTGCAATAGTTACCAGAAAAGCAAAAGAAGGAAAAGCTTGAGAATAGGGCAAGGAATTCGAGAGCTAAAAATTAGTCGGAACTTGTGCAACACAAAGAGAAAACAGACAGATACTCATTTTTTCCAATTTCTTCGCCACAAATACTGAAACCAAACTCAAGAGTCAAAACACAAAAGTGCACACCATTTACAGAGAGAAAGATGGCAAGTATGAAGTTACAAGTAGTATAAAGTTATCAACAAAATTATGGGCCTTGCTGTAAAAATGGCATAAATAGAAACTGCAATAAGCCGATAAAACAAAGTGGAAAATCTGCAAAACAATCTGCACTTCTAGAAAAATCAGAAGACAAACCCTCCTAAAACACTAATGTTTTATAATATACTGCTTATCAACTATAGAATAAAAACACAAAAAGATATCATCCTATAAAGATGGTAAAATTCAACAAATTTGTGAAACCAACGCCACCAATAACAGCAAATAAATATTTAGATTTTGGTTGAGATGCAGAAGACCAATCGAATGACATATCGATAAAATGATGAATCCCAAAGCTAATCTGTCATTAACTATCTTAGCAACACGAAAGTAGTATGTGATATATCTACCAGTAACCTAAGGAAACAAGATGCAAATGTA
>JANZXR010000005.1:4981937-4995476 GCA_027575705.1 Erythroxylum echinodendron | reverse complement strand
AAAACTGTTCTCCCATCATCCTGAAGCAAGTAGCACTATTCCCAAAATAGATTCCTCGGCTTGTTTTTAACAGTGAATGGGAATGTCCTTGCTATCAAGAAGATTATAATTGGACTAACTTTGCATAATCTTAACAACATTAATTAGGCACAACCTGGTATGAAAACTACCACCACGAAAAAACTAGCAAGATAAATAGAATATTCAAACAAGAAGCAACACCCTTCAAGGTTCAAAAATAAATAGAACATAAAGCTCAAATCTTTACAGAGAAACAGAAGCAAAGAAAAGGAAAAGAAGGTAGAAGATACATAGAAAAGGGACAAGTATTAAGAATCATTGTTTTTTATTCATGAGACTGCAACAAGCTCACAAAAATAACCCACAGAAACAGAACCAGTAAGACCCTTCACGTTGTCAAAAGGCTCTATTATTAGAGTAAAAAGCAGAAGGATATAAGAATCATAGAAAACACTATTCTCCCTTCAGTCTGAAGCACGTAGCACTATTTCCTAAAACAATTCCTCATCTTGTTTTTAACAGTGAAGGAGAATCCCCTTATTATCGAGGAGATTATAATTGGACTAACTTTGCATATTCTTGACTACAACAGTTAGGCACAAGCTGGTACCAAAACTATAACACGAAAAAGCTAACAAGATATATCAAGAGAACGCCCCCCCTATAGAAAATTACCAATTTTATGCAAAACCCTAATCACAAAATTTGAGAAACCTAACCCAAAAAAAAAAAAAATCACCAAGTTCCCACCACTGAACACCAACCAAGAACTCAACCTAAATAACCAAACCCTAAACCATAATTCTCAACTTTACATCCATGAACACCAGATTAACAGCTTTGAGAAAAGGGGAGATAAAACATTCAAGCAAGAAGCAACACCATTCAACCACAAACATAAACAGAACACATAGCTCATATCTTTACAGAGAAACAGAAGCAAAGAAAAAAAAAAAGGCTAGAAGATACCATCTTTTTCCAGGAAGATGGAGCCGGCAGTTCGACTGAAACAACTTCCTCTTTGGCCTCCATTCCTTCAACTGCAAGACACAGGAACAGACCAAACCCTTAAAGCAAACAACTTTAGTCTCTCAGAAAACACACTTATTCCTCTCTTATCTCTCTATATACCATGTGTTAACACCGTGTGTGCCTTTGCTTTTAGGTGTGTGGTAGCAAAAGGGGTACGGGGTACCTACCTACAACTACAAACCGTTGAGAGTTTCTGAGATATGTTGCCGTTGTGACTTCTTGACTTCTTGTAGTTGTTGTTGGCTAGCACCCGCTCGGCCGCTCTATATTTTCCTTCTTAATCGATCTTTTTCTTAATTATTTAAATATCTTCGGAAACAATCACATTAATGTCCCAATACAAAAGGGTGGAGCTATTCTCACCCCCAAAGGCACATAAGCTCCATTGAAATCAAAGCTCAACATTTAAAAAAAACATCCAATCCGAGGCTTACATGTGTCCAAATCTTGTAGTTGAAAAGGAGGGATGAATTGTATACATGTGCAGTAAGTTTGCAATAAGTAATAACGTCACTTTTGACCGGTCAAGTACCATATTAAGCCATTAATTAAGATAATTAACATTTCTCTAATGTTAATTAAAAAGTGCTTTTCCAATCTTTTCATGGAAGGGTAATAAATAAACCCTTTTAGTTTTGCATATTTACACAGTATAAAAAAATTTAGAAAAAAAACTGAAAAGATAACATTTAGTGAAACCATAATGTAATGCCACATTACCTAATTTTTTAGGATAAACTAAAAAGGAAAAAGGGGAAGGTTAGGACAGAGAAAGTAGATAAGGTAAATTCTAAAACACATCTACGTTAGAACACGAACTCGGCCCAACTCTCCACTAGATACGGAACAAAAGGAATATTCACGCGCTGATGGTAAACATGGGCTGCACTTCCGGTGAGGTCGATGCACACGACACCGTAATATGAGATGGAGAAGTTACGCGTTGGTTTGGGGAGGGGGGGGAAGAGAATGGATAGATGAGCCCTCAAGTACGGAGTTTACATGATAAGATGTGTGTGCTTTACGAAAATAAGGAAATGAAAAATAAAACGGAATGAATAGAAGATTTCGGGTCCGAAAGGAAAGTGACGGGGCTAGTGGGGGGGATATTGGGAGCGTATGTTATGGTCAAAGTCAACGTTTTTATATGACTAAGTTTTTTTAAGTGTTTATTCACAAAATAATTATAGCATTTTAAAAATAAAATATGACTTTTTTTGTTGATATTATCTTTAGTTTTTGTTTTCCAGAGCAAAATTATATTTTTAATTATATTTTTATCAGTAATAATAATCATATATCAGATAAAACTTAAAAATAAATTATTTGTAATTAAATAAATTTATTTTAATTCCTTATATAATATTTATTAATAAAAATAAATAATTTAAAAATTATTAATTATTTTTAATTTATTTAAATTATATCTTAAATTTATATATTTTGAAAATATTTTAACTTTGATTACATTTATTAATAATTATTAAATTATATTTATTTAACTTAATTAAGAAATTAAATAAATTTATTAAATATAATTAAATTATTCATAATTTATATTAATAATTAGTTTTAGTTAATTAAATACACATTATTAATATATTTAATTGATAATAAATCATATTATATAAAAAACAAAAAATATAATAAACAAAAAAGTCACTTTTTATATTTTTCATAATTTTAAAAAACTAGAATAAACCAAAAACAAAAAATCCAAATAAATATATTTTGTACTAAATTTAAAAATAAAAATAAAAATAAAAATAGAAAATGTAATCTTCTGTAATAATAAATGTAAAAATATTAATAATTAGATAATAATTACAAGATTTCATAATTTTGGTAAAAATTAAATAATAAATAATATTAATATTAACCAATTTAAAATAAATACTAGACAATAATTTTAAATTTAAATAATTGTAAGTTAATTACAAATGTTAGGTCAAGTTAAATATTTTTAATTTTTGATACAATTCAAAACTCAAATTTTAAATTTTTTAAATTCAAACCGAATCAATACGATCAATCTTAAAACCTAAATCCTTTTAGCTTTGAGATTAATCTATTAAGCCGAATTGATTAGATTAATTTGTACGGATCTCTAAATAGTGTGAATATGGGCTCTATTTCTGGCTCACCTACACTTGAATGCTTTTGGGTCAACAGTATAAACATATTGGCCCAAAAGTAAATATATTTGCCGTAAAAGTTATTTTTAAGAAAAATAAGTATTTAATCATAAAATCCAAACATGTTTTTTAAATAAAAATGACTTTTTAAAAATTAAAATACAACCTTTTAAAAAGCTCAAATTTGGAATTTTTTAAAAAATATTTACTGATAAAAGCTCTACTGATATAATAAGTCTATCTAAACAGGCACTAATAAAGTTTCTAATTTTAAAAAAGGAGATAAAAACAATTACATTACATTTTTATTCTAATATAAATATGATTCATTGTTTTAAAAAAACCTTAAAGCAAAAAAAAAAAAGGAATAATCTTATTATACAAGACTTTCTATTTTGTGAAAATCAATAACCGACCTTCCAATCACAAAAGAATAACTTTATTAATTACCGTAAGACTTAACCTCAACTTTAAACCTAAAATTTAAATAAAATTATAAGTAATTTTAAATCAATTTTATTTTTAAAAATATAAAAATTTAACTCACTACCTTCAAGTTTAGATTTCCAATTTTTTAAAGATTTTTATTATATTTAATATTATAATAATTTAAAGTATTTAAAAATAAATTGAATTCAATATATTATTCAAATTCATTTACATCACAATAACATCTAAGAATGAAGACAGAAATCTCCATATTGACATCTTTGTTCTGGAACGCAAAGCGAATTAGAAGAAATTTCGCTGTCAAGGTAGATGGGCTCCAGCGACCACCGCCTCGCGAGGCATGAGTTGACCTCTGAAGCATTTCCATGTTAAAGTGTCCAAATCATGATATGGCCATATTACAAATACCAGTGAGTTTTGGATTGGAGCTCGCTCTTCAACCATGTTTTAGAATTTTTGGTCAACCTCATGGAGGCACAAAGTTTAAGAAAAATCAAAAGTAAAAAAGATCGGAAGGTAGAAAGAAACACATGCAAATGCAACCCCACCACCATCACCTTTGAAATTAAGACTGCACTAGTTCTTGTGCCAAATCACTACAGACGAAACTTTGAAACTGATAACTGATACATGAAAGACGTCATGGCACCTCCTTTCTTTGTCGCCTTCTTTGTAAACAAGAGGCGTATGACATGGTCTAGGAAAATCTTAGTCTTGCCTTTAATAATTTCCTCAACTGTTCTGCCCACTTGTTCTTGAAGAAAAGCAAAGCAAAAACAACAAATGTTCATAATTTTCTCAGCTTTTTCTTCTTCTGCTTTTGTCCTTTTTCTTGCTTCAGCCTTCAGGCTCCAAGAACCCATTTTTGACAAACCACGTAGCTTCTGGTAATAAGAAGAGGTCAGTCATCTTATTTTTCTTATTAATCTCTTCTCGGTCATCTTCCTTTTTTCCTGCTAAGTAAGCTGTGCGGAACGATGGTCGTCATCGAACATGAGTAAGATTTGTTGGTGGACTAGTTTAGTGATGTGTATAGTTCTCTTCCCATTAATGGATTTATCAAGTTGTCTTCTTCGAGTAAAGTATCGAACTTTTCTGTCCTTACGCAGTCGAGGAAATGTGGCAAAGTTTAAAGTCAAGACTCTTTGTGTCATATCATATGTTTGCACCATCTCTCACCTCTCTTTCTGGATAACAAACCTCAAAATCGAGTAATTGTTTCGTGTGAACTGGTTTCGGAATGGACTGGAGCCGTTATAATGGTTCAGCTATGGAAATTATGCGTTTATTCCATTTCAGAGTCTGTTGTTTGTGTCTACTTCTTATGCTCAAGACATGTACTGCCGGCCCTCCACATCAAGGCCTCATATATCCTGGTTTTGAAATATCTCAGATGGAATCTGTTGGGAACCGTGGCTTTTTCTTGCTGTCCAAGAACTCAACTTTTGGTTTCGGCTTCTATACTAGCCTTGATGTTAATCTATTTGTGCTTGTTGTAAAGCACATTACCAGTGCCAAGGTGGTTTGGACTGCTAATAGAGGCCGTTTGGTGGGTCATTCTGATAAATTTGTGTTTGATGAATCTGGGAATGCTTATCTGCAAAGGGGAAATGGTTCAGCCTGGTCCAGTTATACTGGAGGTCAAGGAGCTACTTCGATGGAGTTGAGGGAGTCAGGCAACTTGGTATTGCTTGGGGATAATGAAAAAGTTCTATGGCAAAGCTTTAGCCACCCAACAGACACTCTTTTACCTAGTCAGGAGTTTGTGGAAGGGATGAAACTCCAAAGTTTCCCCAACAAGAATAAACTGTTCAATTTTCTTGTGATCAAGTCTGGTGATTTGGTTCTGTATGGAGGTTACAGAACTCCACAAGTCTATTGGTCCTTGAGAAATGACAGTAGGAAAACCAACGACAGTGTCGGTGGCAGTGTTTACTCTGCATTGGTAGTCTCCAATTCATGGAATTTCTATGACGAGAGGAAAGTTTTGCTTTGGCAGTTCATAATTGATAACAACTCTGATCAAAATGCTACTTGGGCTGTTGTTTTAGGATCAAATGGGGCCATTGGTTTCTATGATCTTCAAAACGGAAGGGAAGGAACCACTGAAGCAAATAGGATACCGCAAGATTCCTGCAGAGTTCCTGAGCCGTGTGACCCGTATTACGTTTGCTATTTTGATAACTGGTGCCAATGCCCTTCACTTCTTAATTCCCAATTTGGTTGCAGACCTCCAATGGCCTCAGCCTGCAATAGCTCTACAGCTTCAAGTGAACTTTTGTACGCAGGTGAGAGGCTCGATTACTTTGCCTTGAAATTTGCTACACCCATCTTAGAATCCAACTTAAATTCATGCATAGAAGCTTGCCGTCGGAATTGTTCTTGTGTTGTGCTGTTCTTTCACGAAGACACTGGTGGTTGCTTTCTGTTTGATCAACTAGGAAGCTTTACTCGCTCTCAGGAGGGCTCTCCTGGTTACATTTCATACATTAAGGTCTCAAGTGGAGCTCTAAGTTTCAGAAGTAGAAAAACTGAACGGAAAGAGGTCTGGTTGATTGTAATGATAGTTGCTACGACAACAGTTGTCATTGCTGGTTTAGTATATCTGGGATTCTGGTTCCATCGAAGAAAGAAGAGATTGCTGGAATTTCCTGAAGAAAACTTGGAAAATGACAGCTTTTTGGATGGTTTATCTGGAATGCCTGTCCGCTATAGTTTCAGTGATCTCTGTACAGCAACTAAGAACTTCACAATGAAGATTGGCCAGGGAGGATTTGGCTCAGTCTACCTGGGTACGCTTCAAGACGGCATACAACTGGCTGTCAAAAAATTGGAGGGCGTTGGACAGGGAACAAAAGAATTCAGAGCTGAAGTGAGCATCATAGGCAGGATTCACCATGTTCATCTGGTCAAACTCAAAGGATTCTGTGCTGAGGGGTCTCACAGACTTCTTGTTTATGAATACATGCAAAAAGGGTCTCTGGATAAATGGCTCTTCAAGAACAATGAAGCAAGCGTCTTATTAGATTGGAATACAAGGTACAATATCGCACTTGGTACAGCAAAAGGTTTAGCTTATCTCCATGAGGAGTGCGAGTCAAAAATCGTACACTGTGATATAAAACCTCAAAATGTACTCCTTGATGATAATTTTGCTGCCAAAGTATCAGATTTTGGTCTGGCAAAACTGATGAGTCGCGATGATAGTCTTGTTTATACTACGGTAAGGGGTACAAGGGGATATCTTGCACCAGAATGGATCACAAACAATCCTATATCAGAGAAGACTGATGTGTATAGCTATGGCATAGTGTTGCTTGAGATCATTGGAGGCAGGAGGAACTATGTTACGGCAGAAGATTCAGAGAAGTTCCATTTTCCTTCCTATTCCTTTAAGAAGTTTGAAGAAGGAAAAATGGAAGAAATCGCAGATCCAAAGCTTGGAATGGATGGGAATGAACAAACGGTGGTGAGTCTTATCAAAGTTGCATTGTGGTGCATACAAGATGATATGTATATGAGACCTCCCATGTCCAAAGTTGTCCAGATGCTTGAAGGTCTTTGTGCTGTGCCTGAGCCACCAACTCCTTCCCAATCAGCTGCACGCAGCTACTCTTTCCTAAGATGGAACATGAAAGATTGTTCAACTTCTGGTCTTACCGATCTCAATACAGACACATCTCTATCAAATGATCAGCAGCAAGGTTCCAGATGACAGAAAGCAGTTTTAGAGGTTGACATGTTTTTAAGGAAACCAGAGGCTTAAATCCAGGAATTGTAGAGTTCTTATGAGCAGAAGTTCTTATTGCTGTTCAGGGCAATTAATACTCATGAAGCTTTCACGTCTACTCAATAATGTTTACCCTACATAACGAATCTAAAAAAAAAACCTTTGAATTGTGGCTCTTCTTCAAACAAATCTTAACTTGGCCTAACTTATAAATATATCCTCATCTTTTAATTTAATTATCCTGCATAATTTTGAAGTCATATTCAAGTTTTCTTATTTTCTGCTGACGCTATACCAATAATCTGAATTCCCTCCAGGTTGGAAATGGAATTGGCAATAAGTCAGGTCGTCTATAGCCTAACCCTATTTTATTTTTTTCAGGTCAAGTTGACAAAACAAAGATTAACTCGACCATCTTAAGTTAAAACTCTTTTTCTCTACCAACTCGTTAGATTAAGATCGGGTTGATCTGCACCATACCTAATCACCAACACTATGTCACTTTCAAGACATCATTATGGAAATATATAAACGATAACGTGCGAAAGATAACACCAGTGGTCGAAGAAAAGTAATCATATGAGGTTATCATTGACCAGTTGAGTGAAAGAAGATCTGGTGAACCATAGAAAGGGCAAGTTGTACCAATAACTTCAGGTCACAAAAGAAGAACATTCAGAATTCAGTTTTGTGGATTGCAAAGAACAGAAATTGTAATTGGACTTGGCCTAGGTCGGTTTTCTCATCTTAATGCAGGCTTAGTGCAGAAGAAGATCACTCAGAAGAAGTGCATGGCACTAGGCTGAGGAAATGTTTAGCACGTCAAATCATGACGGAACGAATTAACTGGAGTTACCCCACATCATAGACTAGTCAATTGTTTAATACCATCTCGTGTCTGACCATGATTTCTGAAACATAGCTCTTAGAATTGGTGCGCAGTCATGAATCACAAGCCTACTTTAACAGTAACCTAACTCTATTGTTTAAGCATATTGGACTTTTCAAGCAACTTAATCATTAAAATACACCATATTCATAATGATTCAGATACTGTGTGAGAAACATGATCTTCTGCTGCCATAGTTTTATAGGGATTTTCCTGTAGAAGAGAGGAAATTTTGCAAGCTTTTGTACTAATCGACATGTAGTACAATTAGAGCTTTTTGCGTGGTTCACGCATAGAAAAAAAAAGTCTTTGATGAGCTTAAATTTTTAGATTTGATTGGATTTGGAGTTGACAAATCCTTTCCAAACCTAATTAATTATAAGAAATTAACTAAATTAATTTAAAATTAATAGACAAAAATAAGTTTTACTTGGTCTGACTAGAGCTAAGGTATACAATCCAAAATTAGTTTTGGGTTCAAACTAGGACTTAGCAGGCCTAGACTCAGTTCGTCCTTACCTTTAGTATGCATGATTGCTAATTCCCTTATACCATACAAATACAAATTACAACATACGATGTGAAATTCATACCTTGTTTCCTTAATCTTTCATTCCCCTTTGAAAGCAATATGCAAACAAGAAAAGTACTTGAACAAAGGAACTCTGGGAAAAGTTACTTGAAGAATGTTACAACCAGGAAGAGATCTCTCAACCCAAAAAGAGAGGGAAAAGAAAAGATCCATAGAAAAAAAGTGGCCTTTTGGATGGTAAAAATGACAAGAAGTTCACATCAGAAAAGTCCTACTATATATTTCAGCAGCCCCTTGCAGCAGACATTAAGAAGCTCTATGTAAAAGAGTGTAGTAAGGATTTCCGTTCAAAAAGACTAGGTAGAGTTCGACCATTGGGGTGAGTTTTATGTCAGGTCTCTTCATTTTCATTGTCATCTTCTTCAGCATACCAAAGAATTATAGCAAATGAAGCCAAGATATAGCTGAAGGCACAATCAAAAGAGGGAAATCTTTAGGCTCAATTATGACAAATAGCAAAATTCTTAAACTTTTTCCAGTTGTAAAAGGATGCTAAACAAAGGTTTTAGCATGTCATAGAGAAGTATATAAGAACAAGAAAGAGAATAAGGACGTTTGATCAATTATAAATGCCTACGATCAAGAACTAGAAAGTTAATAAATTTCATGGTTGGTTAACATATTTATACCTCTTTAAAACCTTGCTTAGTTGCCAAGTAGAAGTGCATTGCCAGGATTCGCTTCAATCCATTTCTGGTAATATTCATCAGTACTATCACGCCTGAACAGGTCTGATCCATCACCACCATAGAACCACCACCTCCAAATCTTCTGCCATCACCTCAACTACCAGCTCCACTATCTACCAGTGTCTGCAGTGTACATCTTTCATCTTCATCATCTTTCTTTGCTACTTTTTCTCCCAAACCAGAACTTGATTGGATTGTTGAACTAGGTTCTTGTTCATTTTCTTGATCACCAACGTGTTTCTTTGGTTCCAGTTTGTTGCTGTGAGGTGGTACTAATGGTCTACTCTGTATTCTGGAGGCTGTTTCCTTGCAAAGCATGGATTGTGATTTTCTTGGTTGCCTCATGAAAAGAACGTTAGATAATGCAAGGATCCCGTTGAAGAGATTTGTTATGTCGTCTGGATAATTTGAAGTGGCTCATGTGAAGAGTCATTAGAGTGAGGAAGCCATGAGTTTAAGATAGGTGTCGAAGAGCTCCATAGAGCATGCTTGTGGGAACGAGTTAATAAAGATCATCACACACAATGCATCTATAAGCCTTGATATTACAATTCAATATCTAGATAAAAGATAAAGATAAAGCTGCAAATAAAGCTGCAAAATGTGCTTATGAAGCACAAGGTCAAAGAACATTGTAAAACCTCCAAAGTTGAGAAATCCAAGTGCTAAGTGTGTACTAGAAGTAACAGGGAAGTCTAATCAAACAAACAAGCAGATGAAATCTAACCATTCAAATACTCCATGGGTGTTTTCATTGCAAAGAGGTGTCCATATCAAGTCAGGCAGCCTCTAGAGATAATTGATCATAGGCCATCAGTAGGGACCAACAGAATTCTAGAGTATTATTTACCAAATATAGCTTAAGAAATGGACGGCCTTCATGTCTTGCAAGAAAGGAAACAAGCAAAAGATACATTACTGTCCATCTCATATGCCAACCCATGTTGCCCCCTTCTTCGAGACTGTTCAAGGTAGAAGCCAAACTGACGGTGCTTTTGTATGTTTGTGTTATGTGGCACTAAACGAGACAATCACAAGTGTTGCTATAAACTGCAAACCTAGTATGGAATTGAAGGTGACTGCTTGAGATGATCTAATCAAAGATGATATTAAAGTATAGGCCTAAAGCTTTTCCTTTCATGTTAATTTTTCCATGAGTACTTTATTCTTGAATGAGAACACTTCATCCTTGTAAGTTTTGTATAGCCTACCATTTTGCACTTGGAAAGCGGTAAACTTGCATACTTGCATAGATACTTTCTCCCCAGTTAATAACTTAATTATAAAACATTTTTTTGTTTCTGTCAACATGATCTTCTAAGGTCAGGAAGTCATTATCAACAGAAGGATGGAAAAGCAAAATGTAACCAAACAGATGCTGATAGAGAAATGCTTTATAACATAAACTCAGATGTTACTTCTTACCATCATTTTACTAATGAGGCCTATTATTGATTGATGCAAGGAGTAGCATCATGTATCATTTTAATGACTTCTTAGTATTTTCAGAAAATAATGTTAATAAATGATGGAAATCCCTGTGGTCATTAAAAACAAAATTCGAGGTTGTGGACATGCATTCAGAAAGAACAAAACATTTTCGTGTTTAGGAGACCATCAAAATTTCAGATATTTGTTATGTCTCAATACAAGTGGTTTCATAGCAGTTCTTTTCTTTGAGTGAACCCCTGGCTCTAGTTGCACTGACAAGTCAGACCCTTATCAAATCATATGGTCATGAACTCTTTAAAACTTGTAATGAATGATGTATTCTTAAGAATGCGTTCTTTCAAATTAATCTTCTTCAATAAAATTCAGATTGATGTTTATGCAATTTGTCTATGAGATTGTATAGGCTCATTTAAAAGAATGAATACATGTCTTCATAAAATTATGATGATCATGTGAAATGAAGGCTAAAGATCTGCAGTTGGATAAACCCAACTTGCAGCAATCTAATTAACAGCTTTCTATATTCCATCAAAACCTAGGCACATAATCGATTGAGAAGACATGAAGAGATAGTAAATCATATTCAAGGAAGGCTACAAAATGCATGTCTTTCTTTGCTATACCTGAATCACATAAACAATCTCCAGAGAAGGGCAGTTTTCTTTTCCATACGCTATCCTGAATGTGGAAATTCCACTTGAAGCTCATTCATTTCAACAATTTTCAATTTGATTTGGTTGAGACAAAGAACAAGATTACAATAAGCACCTATATAGTGTTTCGCATTTTGCCATTTATATCTAAGTACCACTACATCTAACAATAGCATGTATGCACATACACAGGTCAAATGCTTACTACTTCATCTTCTAAATCGAGATCCTTTGTTTGACCTACCGCGGCCAGTATTCCTTTTATCCCAGACGGAAGCCCAGAAGAACAGGGACATCCAAAAAAGAACAGCCAAGAAGATTTGAACTTGATCCTGAAGCCTGGACATGGATACAACAATACCTGCACCAGGATAAAATTCATAAGAGAACAGCCATATTTCTATATGCATCACCTATCCAAGTAAAAAAATAGGCTCTTCTAATGCAAATAGGCCAAAGTTCAAATCTTTAGTTATCTTCCTCTCGAAAACTCGGAAAGACTGAATTAAACAATCATACAAATCCTAAATAGATATAACTATTCCCCACATTAAAACAATCAAACTAGTCCATATATGTCCATGAAATAATTAGGAAAACTAATTCTAACAAAAGAGGATGTACAACAAGTACCAAATTTTGACACTAGTCCAACCAAACTGTATCTTTTGAACTTCAAATTTGAGAAAGAAATCCAAATACTAAACTAATACAGCACCACTCTACCACACAACTTACCGATAAAAGATGACAAACTTTGGTCTTAATTTCGTTTAAACAAATATTTTTAACAACTTGAATTCGTATTAAAACCCAAATAAAACGAGTTTAAAAGCTAAAATATCGATAAAGATCGAACCTTTGAGCCGATTAGAGCCATTTTCAGGAGGTGGGTCGGTTTGTGGTGGCGGTTGAGGAGGTGACAACGCCTGAGAAAGGAGGAGCAACCGCCGACGATGTGGCGAACTGGGATTCGCTCGAGAAGGTGGTAGAAACGGACGGGTTTGATTAATCCGAAAAGATAAAGAAGATACTTTGGAGTTGATTACTGGAGATATTGAGCTCAAAGTAGAGGGAATAGCCATTAGAGCAAAGACGGAGAGCTTGTCACTTGGTTGCATGCGTTATTTTCTTTCGGAAATCAAGGTAATAAATAGACATGTAAATATTTGGTTTGAAAATAGAAAATGCATTTATTTTAAGCTATGTCACCCTATCTCCAACTATTACACCAAAATTTTACGCCAAATTTAGTGTAAAACAAAATATTCTTAGAATTTTTTTACACCAAATTTAGTTTTACTCCAATTATTCTATACCAAAATTTTATACCAATGATGATTTTGAAGTTGAAGATCCATTTATTGAAAGAAATGATGAAACTGATCGTCCTATTGGGAGGAAGAAAGAAAAAATGAAAAAGGAACAAAACGAGGAAATGAAAAAACTTTTTATGTCCATGAATAAAGAAATAAAAGGAATGTTTCATGAAAGTCAATCTCTTCTTGAAAAAAATTATGAACTTCAATTGTTACGAGCTCAAAATGAGGCAAAAAAATTAGAATTACGCCAAAGACGGGAAGATAACAAAATTTTATGCAAAGATTTGGATTTCATCAAAGATTCAGTAATGCGTGAGGCTTTCAGAAATGAACAAATGAAAATTTATACCAAAAGAGCTTAAGAAGGAGAATCTCAAGAAAGAATTGGCTCATCTAGTGGGTTTAGCTAATATTTTGATTTTGGAGGAAATGAGAATGACCTTCCAAACTATTAGTTATTTATGTTAAATTAATATTTTCAAGTGCTTTAGTTTTCTTTTTAAGTTGATTGTTGTAATTTTAGTTTGATTATAATCTCGAGTCTGATTTTCGTTGTAATTTATTTTAGTCTTGT
>JANZXR010000005.1:4955732-4980119 GCA_027575705.1 Erythroxylum echinodendron | reverse complement strand
TTTATTTATTTATTTATTATTATTATTATTATTATTATTATTATTATTATTATTATTATTATTATTATTATTATTATCATTATTATTAATTTTGTTAATATTTTAAAGCAAAAGAAGTGTTGCCATGTAAATTAGTATCGAAGATAATGACAGGAGGTATCTTAAACTTTACGGGAAACGATAGAGAAGAATCCTATCTTTTGCCTACACTGTATGGTTGTTTCCGGTTGTAAAAATGCAAACATTTCAAAAAGGAAAATTTTAATTAATTAATTAATTACTAAATATATATAATTATAATTTTAGTGTATAATTTTGATGAAAATATTAAAATTTTAAAAGTCTTGTATTGTAACTTTAAAATACATATCTAAAATGTTCAATATACTTTTATAATATAAAATAATTATAACAATGTTTAAAATACTCAATATTTTGAAGTCAATTGCATTTTTTTACTTTTATATTATATTTTAATCATTATATTAAAAGTTCAATATTGTCAATTTAAAATTAAATTCACTTTTTTTACATCATGTATGATATATAGGTTGTAATTATAGTAACTTTACTGTGTATATTTATAATAAATATGACACTTTTATAAATATTTTTATATTATATTTTAACGAATAGTACCTTTTTTTTTTTCATAATATACCACAAATGAATGCCTTAAATAACAGTAACATTAAGAACCAATAATATTTTCATACATGTGATTTTATTTTCATCGTCTAATACAAATATTATCATACGTGTGAATTTATTGTAAAAGGTTATGAAAAATTACATAAATATTATTTAAATTTATTAAATATAACTCTGGTTAGGATAAGATTGCGTATTACTAGACTTCTCCAGATTTCACATTTCAAAGAGATTTTTACCAGGTGTTATTGTTATTGTTATTGTGAAAATTACTAAATATATCATTTTAGTACTTTCTTTAATATTTATAAATATATTTTTATTTTATAAATAAAAATATTATATGATATTTACTATATGAATTTGAAAATAACTAAAGTAAATTATGAATTAAGAATATTTTGATATTATTAGTTACATATAATTTTAATATTGTAGTTACAGATATTTAATTGGCATATATTTTAATTATTGACTATTTTATATTTACAAAATTGATTTTAATTTTATAAATCCATATTTATTATTTCAAAATTCAATATTAGTTAATTTAATAAAATTTTAAATTTAGACAATCTATTATCTCTATAAATTACTACAACAATGAAGAGCAATGTAATTATAAACTAATTGATATTTTACCAATCTAACTTCTTTGTGTCTTTCTCCCTCTGGTTTCAGGTGGGATTCAATTCTATCTAAATTCTCATTCTTACAAAATGGAAAAACCATTTTTCAGAACTAGACGGGCCCCTTGTTATTTCATTTCATGTGTTCCAATTCTTTTAATCTTGCAAGAAGATATTAGACAGTACCGCTAAAATCTCAATTCTAGAACAGATTGTTACTTGAACCGTGAAAAAAAATTCGAGCCGGATCTATTGTCATCACTTAATCCTTGGAAACCTGCGCCTGAAACAGGGAATTGATATAAATAATGAAGCACATGAGTTTACCAGTGGACACAAGTGAATCCTGAATGTGTAAAGACTATAAAAAGTATGCAGGTACTTCATAATTTCAAGTTTTTAATCCATCCACCTTACATGTTTGCGCTAAATATAACACTTACCATGTCTCGTCCAAAAAGGTCACTGTTTCTATGTATTATCATTGTCCTGGAAACATCAACGAGTGATGGGATGGGAACTTGATATTTCCATGTTTGGTTTGTTTGCATCTGATAAACTTGTTATTTTGTACAAGAGTGACAGAGAAGAGTCTTGTCACATTTTGATATATGCATATTATAAACCTACGAGACTGAAGCCATGACTTCTGAGCATTAAAAACCAGTAAAAATGACAGCAAAGCAGAAAAAAATATGTACATATCTTTCACAGCTAATGATTAACCTCTCATGCTATTATTATTGCTTACAGGACTAAAGCAAATCCACGGAAAAGAGAAGACACTAAATGGGAAGTTTCTGCTAAAACCTACACCAGAAGACTGCTACCTATAAACAGAAATTGGTGCGGTATATATAGTATTAAGGCTGATAGAGCTTATTTCCACATCTGCATTTCCATAACAGAAGATAATAACTATCATCATCTCCATGACCTGATCCTTCTAAAGAGACGCCCTTTTTATGACGAGAAGTGACGACGAGTGTAGCCAAGCAAGGCTGGCAATTCATGCACTTGTTTACACAATTTGGTGGCCTTGAACCCAAAACCGTTCTTTTCCTTTGCTGCAAGATTTCACTGTTGCTTGAAGACAGTGAGCCGTGAACTGATAGGAAGAAGACGAAACCAAATCAACATACTAATGCTTAGAGAAAGAAGAAAAGATAACAATTTCCAAAGAAACAACTTGAAATCTCCACAAAGCTGGCATGGAGGGTAGTTCTTATATATCTAGAAGAAAAGATGTGACAAAAAAGCTCCATGGTTAGAGAGATAACCCAGTTTGAATAATTCAATGTCACTGAGATTTAGGAGTTATAACAGTTTCTTGTTCAAATATGTTCTTTTTTTCTGTTTTACCTGATTTCGGATGTGAGATTGTGATGAGGGGAAAGATGAAAGCAGCAAATATTGCAACTCTGAGGCAAACTGGTAGGTTTCTTGATGGAGCCATCAGTCGCATAACAGTCGTGGAACTTGCTTGTGATGTATGTTACGGTGAACAGAAAGTTAAACTAAGAAAGGGATGGTGATCGGAGAGAGAACGAGAAAATCCAGGAAAATCTTGAAGATGGGAGATTATTGGGTTTCTTTGGGAAGAGAAAGGAACAAATGTGTCCAATAATATATAGACAAAGCTTTGAAGAGGTGTTTGCTTTAGAAGGGACATGTCTCTGATGCCATATGGGTTGTTCACCAATTGAAGACCATTGGACTTCGACACTGTTTGTGAAGTTGGATACAAGTTTCTTAGTCCCTTTGGGAAACTGTAGCACTGACTTCAAGTTTCCACCAGCAAATGACTGAAGCCATTATTTGATTGGATCATCTTCAGAAAAGTAAGCTTGTTATCGAATTCATCCCTCCACCATTTGTCTACGTCTAGAAAAATTAAAATTAGGTATCGAAGATTAAAAACTTTGAACATCAGGTAAGATACTATCATTATTGTAGTAGACCTGATTCGAGAAGGTTTAAGGTTTGATCCATTGTATCGTGTCTCATCTACCACATCCCAAGTTAGAATCATACCCATTTTATAGATTGTGGCACTAAGCTTGTTACTGCAGTGTCGTCCACAGATATTTTGGAACTGGATAGCGAAAAGAAGAGGGAGCCTAGACTCTCGTTTATGTCTTCAGGTTTTGTTGAGTGAGTTAAGGACACTTGAAAAGTTGTGTTAAAGGGAGCTCAGGAGCCATGTTCAGGTGCTCAGTTTACCACATTTTCACGTAACACAAAGCCGTTAAGTTTTGAGGAATTCAGTGAAGATGTGGTCGAAATGGGCTTAGTGCTTTTCGTAATTTTAACCTCTTCCTTTATCCTAAGTCAAGTCCCCATCATGGAGTGATCAAATGAACCTATCAGTCTGAGAAAAGGTTATACTCTCAACCGTAGTTATGATATATTTTGATTATCTTTTTATTCTGATTGGCTTGACAATAAGTTGCATGAAAATACATGTAATGTTGCACTCAACATTACATGTAATGTGTTTTTATCTTTAGGGGGTCTTGACAAAACAGTATGAAGTTTGTTATCTGTAGCAGTCTTCTTTGGTTTTTTGGGGTTTCAGGCCCCTACTCCAATTTCAATAGAAAGGAAAATAACTGCTGCTTTGGAAACTGTGATGTCATAATTTTCTTTTCCCAGCTTTCAACACATTCCAATATGGTTGATAAAATGGAGCAATGGACTGATATTGCAATAACCATTAAGTCTCTGGCATTCCATGAGACCTTTTGTCTATAGTCAAGGTCATTGGACATAGAATCATCTCGTCAATGCGATTGAATGTTTTTTATTTGTCTCTTAAATTCTGAAAATTGTCAATACTCTAATGTATGTAAGGCTTTTATCTGGAGCATCATTAAATATTTTTTTATGATTATTAAGGGTTGTTTATATTTTTTTAAATTTAGTAAAAAATCTATCTGTTTGAATTTTTAATTTTTGTTTAAGTTTTTGAGTTAACTATAAAAGTGATTTTGTTTTATGTTTTTGCATTTTTATAATAAGATTTCCTACCAACTAAATATATTATTTAATTATTTAATGATAAGAATTATAAATGATTCTCTTAATATTATATATTTAATTAAAAATTAATTATTAGTAAAAATAATTCAATTTGATTTTTAATTAAATTAAATAAAATTAATTTAATAATTATTAATAAATATATTTAAATTTAAAATATCTTAAAAATAAAAATTTCTAATAAAAATTTAATTGATAATTAAAATATATTTTAAATAAATATTAATTCATAAATAAATATTAATCTATAAATTATTTATTTTAATAAAATAAAATAATTTTTATTGATAATTTGTTAATAAAAATTATATGAGAGACTAAAATAAATTTAATTAATTAAAAATATTATCTTTAGATTTTAACGAAAACAAAAATATAACTATTGAAAGAAAAACATAAATTATAGCAACAACAACAATAACCCAGTAAAAACTCAGCTGATATGAGAAATTTAGAGAGTTCCAGTAATACACAATCTTTACCTTTAACTAGTAGAAAAGTTGTTTTTCAAAAAAGAACTATGACTACAAACTAAAAACTGTAATAAAAAACCTGAAGTAGCAACTATTATATATATAAGAGGATATCATTTTAAAAAGGAATCAACTCTTTATACAACATTTTAATATGTCAGTGAAAGCATTTAGTGAGTATGATTTAATATAAAATGATGATGTTTAAAGATTTATTTTTCTTTATTTAATTTAATAACATAATCTTTCTTATGTGACGCTTGCTCGATATGCAAATTATCATGTGTGTTAATTGAATTGAATATGGTGTTTTTAATAGCTTATGTGAGAAATGTTTATATTTATATTTTATGCAAAAAATATTTTATGGTATTTTACGTGAGAATAATTTATTCTTTAAATTTATCAAACAAATACAAGGAGATATTTGATAATTTCTAAAATTTAAGTTGCAAAAAACAAAGGATTAAACGTATTTGACCCTTTGTATTGAATTTCATAAATCATAACTAACTTGCATTTATGAACTCCTTCGAAAGATTTAAGTAAAAGTAGGGATGATAATGAACCGGCCTCACTAATTTTTTTAAAATTAAAAGTATAAAATAACGGTTTTGAATTGAGTATTATTCAAGCCCAAGTTTACTCGAAACTTAACTCTTCTAAATAAAACGATATCATTTTTTTAGAAAAATTGAACCTTGTACCGATCTAGGTCTGATTTCGTTTTGCTTAAAAAAATTAGACTTTGGACTGATCTAAGACTGGTTTGACTCATAGACCGACCTATTAATAACACCTAAATTAATTAGGCCCATGGGATAGCCCATCAAACCAACATCATGGGATTATTTTGTTAACCATTTGATAAAGTGAAACAAAGGAGTACAACACTTTTTACGGCTCATTATTTGGAAAATAAAGAAAATAAGATCAATTTGTTACCAGACCAATAGGAGTGTAATCAGATGGAGCAGCATGAACAATGGTCGGAGGGTCGCGACTATACACCACTTTGAACAGATTCATGCCAATAGAAGTCTGAAACGAGCACTTGTACCAAAACTCAGCCCATTGCAAAAATTGCACCCACGACTTCGGATAGTCATGAACAAAGCATCGAAGATACATCTCTATGCATTTATTAATAGCTTCTGATAAGCCATCCGTTTGAGGACGGTACGAACTCATGGCCAAAGTAGTGCCCTGCAATCGCTTAACTTGGTGAAACATAAAAGCTGTCGGAGTGGAAGACTTGTGACCTTGTAAAATAAATTTATCATTAAGGTAAAATTTGATAGTGGAAGAACTGCACTCTATAATATAGGAACCCAAAGTAACAAGCCAAGATGCTTTGAGAATAGTATCCGAGTCTTAACTTGCAGTATATACGCAGGGAATACAATCTGGTGGCCTTGAATAGAGAGTGGAAGAGCACGAACGATTCCTTGGCTTTCTAAGTAATTCCCATTACCAACAAGAACTCGGAATGCAGGGACTGGTTCAATTGGTAACTTCAAATGACAGATAAGATGAGGAGTGACAAAATTGTCAGAACTACGACCATCCAACAATAGTTGCACCTTTGTGCCATCAATAGAGTCGTAGAACCGAATGGTGACAATTTGATTGTCCTATAGCTTAGTGGAAATCTTCGTAGCATTTGAAACCAGGGCATTACTGGCCCTTCCATATGTACTGTTGCCATGGTTGGGCATTAAGGATCTAGCGTTGAAAAATCCAGTTCAGAGGATCTGTGCATCAAACCCCGGAAAGTCCAATTTAATCTGTCAAATCTTGGAAGGTTGCTTCGATGAAGGCAATATGCTATGGTTGGCATCTGTGTTAAAAGATGTAATAAACTGTGATTGATGAAGACGGTCCACGCTCTGAGTCAATGCATCCAAATCTTGGGTAATGGAATCCAAGGAGATCTCCAAGCGTTCCAAACGACAAAAAGAGCAGTCCAGTCTGTCTGTTCGCTAGACATGATGCTGGGATCTAATGTTTAAAGAATCTGAGAGTCGTTTGAGTTCTAAAGAAAGATTCTCGAGTCCTGTATTCTCAGCCATAATTAATGAACGAATCAATGTAATGATTATCTTACAAAAAAATTAAAGACCAGCAAGAAGAGTTGTGAAAGTTGCAAGCACTCTTTCATATAACTTGCACGAAAATACAGTTATACAGGACAGATAGAATAGAGTCTGAATAAATAAAAAGACGACAGAAAAGAGATACACTTCAGAAGAAAGAGACAACATAGGGAGAGAGAACACTTTTACTTTTCCGCACCTATTACATGTCAAAGCAACTCATTTATGCAGTTTCTGATCTCAACTTCCACGTTAACTTCCTTGCATGGTTATTTCTACAAAGGACACCTTGTGGAAATCCCATGCTTTTGGTTCTTTAAACTATGATCACACGCCACGTCTCCATCCACATTTTGCATTATGACAACGTCTAGAAAATTGTGAAGAAAACTAATCTAGAAAGTCTATTACAAAATATCTTATATGAACAATAAAATTGAAATGATTGAAACAAATAAGTAAAATAAATACTAGAAAGAAAAAATATCTAAAATATTATAAACGACATCACTAATTTTCTAAGCCTATAAATAAGCTGAAATATGAGCTACTAGAGTAAGAAGAAGAACATTGTAAGCATATTACAAGACAAAGCAATAAAACTCTTTTACAAATCCTTCTCTTCCTCTCTTTCAGGTCCCTAAAATCTAATAATGGTAGCAGAGCAATGTTGATCCTTTTCAATAGCTTCTTTGCTTCACTTAATTTATCAACCTTCAACTATACCCAAGCATTAATTCTCATTTTTAATGGGAAAGCATACAACTATTGGAGCATCCAAATGAAGATTCTATTCATCTCAACAAACTTGTGGGATGTTATTGAGAGTGAATATGAGGTCCCAATAAGCTAAGAATTGGCTATATAGACAGAAGTACAACAAAAGAAGTCTAAGAAAAATAAGCAAGTGATGCCAAAGCCTTGCTATTCATCTAAGAAGGAGTTAATCAGGAGATTTTTCGAAGGATTATAAAATAAATGAGTTTAAAGGCATGAACAAGGTAATATCCATCTAACTTCATTCTCTATGGAAAGATTCTGCCGCACTCCTGATGTGGGAATATGAATCAACACGATCTTTCTTCCCATCTATCTCTAATATCTTCAATCTATTTGATTTAACTTTCTACTCAAACTCAATATAAACCCAAATTTTGATTTAAAGTTCAATAAAATTGAATTTAATTAAATTTTGAATAAATTTCAAATTTATAAAAACGTTTCAATTCTACGTAAATATAATGCAAACGATATTCTTAATTTTGGATATGACTTTAGTTGGAAGGTTAATACTTATGCAAATGTGGGTCTCAGTCAAAAATTCGATACAAGTAGAGACGACAAAATATTGCTAGTAATTCTACCAGGAATCTATGGTCTTTACATGAAAACATCAGTAACATTTGATTTTTTATTTAAAAATTATCATAAATTGGTGAGTAGATTATTCTTTGATGCCCCGTTTGGTTCAACTGCTGGAATAGATAAGGAATTGAATGATTATTTTTTAAGAATATAATCGATGAGGAATATAATGGAATGAGTATTTGTTAGGATATATATATTTTGGCATTATTTATTAATTGTACATATAAGATATTTGTTGGAAATTGACTTGGATTCAAAAGGTATTTAGATAATGGTTCAGTTGTGATAAAAATCTATTTTAAGTGGGATTTTTGGTTGAAGCTGGACTTTTGGTTGTAGCAGGACTCTCATTGCTTAAAGGATTATGCAGATATCCTATTCACTGTACAAGTTTATCTTTATCATGAGTGTGCAGCAACAGAGTTTACGTGCATGTGCGACATAGAGTTTATGTGATTAAAATTGTCAATAAAACGCATACTACGTTGGGGTGCATGACTGTGTGAGTAAAGCAAATATCATGTAGGCGTGGGATAATGAAGGTGAAGTGGATTAATTGTTATTGGAAGAATATAGTTTTGTGTGCATGTCTTTGGGGATTATATTGAAAACACCGTGGGTTTTATAAAAAGAAGAAGTGGGCAAACAAGACATAGCTTACGTGATTGTTTTTGGGTATACAAGACAAAGGTGGCTTTGGATTGGAATAGTGGAGTGCATTTATTGTTGATTGAAATCAACATTGCAGTGGGCGTCGGACAACAAATTAAGTAGTAGGCGTTGGACAACAAATCAACAGTGGGTCAAGTGCTTGTGTTTGTGCTGCAATCAAGAATTTGGTGTGCTTGTGTGTATGCGGCAATCAAGAATTTGATGTGTGTCTATGGCATACAATAAGTGAAGTAATTGTTCAAAATCAGTATATGCGGCATTGAACAACCTGTGATTTCTGCAGAAATTTTTGTGACTTGATTATGAGTTCTGCGTGAATCAGCCTATTATTGTTGTGATGACTTCCAGATCTATTTCAACTCATCGGGAAGTTGTTCTTATCTATCTCAAGTGCATTTAGTTTTCGTTCTTTATTATTTTAATCATTTGAGTTATTTATTCATTGTTCTTTCATTAAAAGATTGATTGAGAAAATCCTCTGTTGAGGTTAGTACAAGGCGGTCGTACTATTTGGTGTGAAATTCTTTCACGGGAAGTGAAGTTGAGTGATAGTGTCAAGGGTTGAGTGGTGTCGGCTCAGTAAAGCCTTGAGTAATTCTATTGTACTTTCGTGAAAGTGATTAAGCTAGGTGAGGGTCCCGTAGACGTAGGCAAGGAATGCCGAGCTGCGTTACCAAATTTTGGTGTTTCTTTATTATTTTGTTTTTGCTTGTTTTATTTTATTGACGGCAAAGAAGTTTGCAGAAAGTTGCAAAATAATTAACCCCCTTCGACTTTTCAGTATTAATTTGTTTGATTTACTGCACAAGAATTTCTATGTCAATATTTGATTTGAAACATAAACTTGGAATGATGAAGAAATAACTAACAAAAACACCAAAATATCCATTATAGTCATCATTAACTACATTATTATTATTTTCTTCTTCTTCTTCTTCTTCTTCTTCTTCTTATTATTATTATTATTATTAATTTTCTTCTTATCATATGATTTTCCAACATTTTGCAATAGTTAAATTTACCTTCATATACTTCATAAATTTGGTCCGACTCATTCAAAATTCATTATATAGTCGCAACTGCAATATAATATAACAATGGAACGATATTGAAAATAAAAATAACAAAGGGCTTTAAATTGTTAAAAAGTTATTTAGTTGAACAAAAAAAAATTCAGCTCTGTTTTAAATAACTAGACAAAATGTTTAAACTTCAACATAATCTTTAATGTGTAGCAAGAAACCTCCTTACCCATCCAAGTCTTCGAAAAGGCACAAGAGTAAAAAACATAAGCATTTGTATAGGATGATTGGAAATTTTGCCTAAACAGTATCCCTTTCATAATCTGTGAGTCCCTTTATCTCACCCAATGTACTATTTAACTGTTCAACTCTTTGTTCAATATAAATTTCAGTCCTAATACTATTACACAATTTTTATCCAATTTGATTCATAGTATCACCCAACATCCTGGCAGCAACAATAATTGAATATGCACAGCTTGCTTCTCCCATATCATTACTCTTTTTTCTCCTCCTTGCTGAAATATTTTTAGCTTGTCCTTCAAGATTTGATGTTTGAGGTTAAGGAAAGGACTCATTTATGTCATGCAAATCATGTTCACATTGATCTTCATCACCTTCATTTATTCCACCAACACCTTTTTACCTTTCCATTTCTTCAAGAATATCCACAGAAATTTGTGCATCATTTCTAGTTGCACAATCTTCTCCATAGATCTTAATCAATTCATTGCTCTTCTTTCGAAATTGAACAGCATTTTTGTGACTCTAATAAGATGAAAAAAATCAATAATTTATATACATGATAAGAAAGTAATTAAAGAAAATACTTAAAACAAGTTAAAAGTTCAATACTTACACTTAAGTAAGAGTCCCACACATGATCTTCAACAGTGACAATCTTCCTTTTAGTATTCCATCCAAATCTACTAGTATCTTTCCTTACCATATCATAAATAATGTCCCACTTTTTTTTAAAGTTTTAATTCTAGACTCTATATGAGGTCTGACTTTTAAGTTTGAATTGGGAAGCTTTGTTGCTACTATTCTTTCTAATTCATTGAGATAGCCAGCTTTAAATTCAGTATCAGTATTGTACATTCTCATATTATGCAAATCAAGCATGCAGGAAACTAGCACAACATCCTCATCATAGTTTCACTTTCTTTTTGTCCCTTTTGAGCATTAAGAATCAATAGTTGACGGGGAATTCCTCGATATACTTATCCACCAAATTAAACCAATATTGATAAATAAAAAAACAATCATCATAATAAAGGAAAAATAAAAACATTCATAAAATTCTTCATTTTATTAACATTAAGCATCAACAGCTTATGAGAATAATATAGTCTACAATACAATGTGCAACATAAACAACAAAGAATAAAACAACTTATATAAACAATAATATAAAACTGCCTAACACTTAAACATAATAGAACACCCAAAAATGTTTGTTGAGAATTGCCTTTAGCTTTTACTATCTTATTATTGAAGATACTGATGAAAAAGAATCTTTTGTATTTTCAGGTTAGTATAGTTTGCAAGAAAGAAGAAGAAGATCAACACACAAAGTTTACTTGGTTCGATAGCTTAATGCTATCTATGTCTAAGAATTAAAGAACCGATTTCACTAAGATCAGAGAAGAAAGATTCAAGTTACAAAAGGATGAGTATTTTTGAGAAAACACTTGCAAGAGTTCCCTATGAACTCACCAGCACTCACTTTATAAGTACTCTTAGCAGCTCTCTAACTCCTACCTTTTATTCGTATATCTCTCACTGATTACTTGAGTAACAATGGGAATCTATGTGTGTATCGTTATTGTGTGTATACTGATGAATGCTTCTATTCTTTTATAGACTTATGCAACTATAGGTTTATTCTACCTTTATAACATATGCGACATACCAGCTAAAGGATTTGGCTTCATGTGAGTCTCACGTGAGTCACTTAAAGATGCCTTCTTGAACCTTGCGTTTTGCCAAGTCTTCTTTAGTGTCTCTATTCTACGTTTTGTCCTTACAGCTTGGCTTGTACACTATGCTTTATGTAAAGTCCCTTATCATTTGTATACCACCGACTTCTCTCATCTGGTAATGTTAAACACACCAACAATTCACACACTCACGAAATCCCTAGATCCCCAAATATGATTAGTTGATTTTGTGAGCTCAAATCTACTGGTTTCGTTAAAATTGGTGGAGAATTGTGACTTGCTTCACATTTATCCCTCCTCCTCCACTAATTTTTGATGCTAGCCTCTGGTTGTGAGTGATTTCTGAACCCTAGAGAAAGCAGTTTGCATGAGAATAAGTGTTTCTTCTTCTTTAGAGGTTGTTGTCTTCAAGGGATTTCGTAGATCTGTAGATAATCTCTACAGTATGTGAACTTCCTTGTTGTAACAATTTTCATAACGAAGTCAGATGGGTTCAGCTCGCCTGCGATTTTCTCCAACGTGAAGTGTCCCTTTGATATCCTGTTTATGACGAAGTGGAGTCACACATCTATGTGCTTCGATCTCTCATGCAGGACAGGATTTTTACTGAGGTAAATAGCACTTTGATTATCCGTATATACTATTGGTGTAGCTAGGTTAACCTGTATTTCCTTTAAAATTCCTATTAAACATGTTAGCTCTTTCACTCCCTCTTTCATTGCGTAGCATTTTGCCTCTGTGGTTGATAATGATACTGTTGATTGCCGCTGTGATTTCCAACTTATTGTGTTTCCTGCTAATGTGAAGTAGTATGCTAAAATTGATTTTCTGCTACCTTTGTCTGCTACATAATCTGCATCCAGAAAGCCTTGTATACATATATTATTAGAATTAACTAATTTAGCTTTAGAGAAAAACAAACCATAGTTTATAGTGCCAGCAAGGTATCTGAGGACATTCTTCACTCCTTGCCAGTGTTCAAGTCCTGGATTAGCCATAAACTTGCTTAGGATACTAATTGAGTAGGCTAGGTCCGGTCTTGTGCATAACATTATGTACATAATATTACCTACTCCTACATCATAGAGTTAGTTAACCATAGATCTCTTTTCGTCCTCAGTTTGGGGACAATTACTAGCTACCATTTTCAGATGTGAGCCTATAGGGATATGACTTAGTTTTGCCTGTTCCATATTGAATTATGCAAGAACCTTCTTGATATAATTCTTTTGACTTAACCATAGCTTCCCATCCCTCCTCTTCCTTATGATCTGCATTCTTAGGAGTTTTTGAGCTTCTCCCATATCCTTCATTTCAAAATGATCAGATAGGGAATTCTTCACTTCCACTATACTGTTGAGGTTCTTTCCAGTAATGATCAAGTCATCTACA
This sequence comes from Erythroxylum echinodendron, assembly GCA_027575705.1. Taxonomy (NCBI): domain Eukaryota; kingdom Viridiplantae; phylum Streptophyta; class Magnoliopsida; order Malpighiales; family Erythroxylaceae; genus Erythroxylum; species Erythroxylum echinodendron. Next base: position 4,966,831 of record JANZXR010000005.1, on the reverse strand, counting down.
TACACTAGCATGTACACAACTTCAGTTTCTCCTAGGTCCTTGTAGTATAGGCAGTAGTTGTAGGCACTCTTAAAGAAGTTCATATTAGTTGCTACTTCATGGAACTTTTTGTTCCATTATCTAGGTGTTTGCTTCAGCCCATATAGGGATTTCTGAAGCAGGTAGACATGATTCGTTTTTTCTTTATCTACAAAACCCTCAAGTTGCTTCATGTAGATAGTTTCTTCAAGTTTTTCGTATAAGAAAGCTGTCTTTACATCCATTTGATGAATCTCCCACTCATATATTGCTGCTAGCACTATAATGAGTCTAATTGTCTTGAACTTGACTACTGGTGAGAAGATTCCCTTGTAGTCAACTCCCTCCTTCTGTCTATACACTTTAGCTATAAGCCTAGCCTTGTATATTCTGGGTTTTGCCTCTATAGCTCCCTCTTTTAGCTTGAACAACCATCTATTTTCAATCAGCTTTGCTTTAGGGGGTTTAGGCATAAAAATCCAGGTCTTATTCTTCATTAAGGAAGTGCATTCACTATGGCTGGCCAACTTCCACGTTTCAGCATCATTTCTACTCATTGCTTCTTCAAAGGTTTCAGGTGTCTTATATTCTATAAATTTAGCCACAACACATGCAAATTCAACCAAGTTTGAGTCAGTATATCTCCTATTAGGAATTCTCTGTCTTGGTTGCCTATCTCTAGTGAGTTGATAGTCTTGTAGATCTCCTTTAGGGTCATCTATAGTTATGTGTGGGTCTCTCTCCTCACTCTCTCCTTCAGTTTGTTCTATACCTTGTTCATGATGCATAGATCCTTGTATAGGTTCCACATCAAGAGATTGGGTACTGCCTCCTCCTTCTATTTCTGGAGGTACATAGAAGGGGACCGAGCTACTTGGTAATCCAAGTTGCTCCTGAACTTCCTTTTAGAGGTCTGATCTTGAGGAGTTTCTATTCAGCAGAGGAAATTCATCTTCCTGAAGATTACATCTCTGCTTATAATAGTTTTGAAGCCTCCATTTGAAGTAGTAGAATCTTGTAACCTTTGACTCCTTCTGGATAACCTAAGAATACTCCCTTTACTGCTCTAGGTTTCAGCTTTCCTTCCTTCTGATGTATATAAGCAGCACATCCAAAGATCCTTAGATGAGTCATGTTTGATTTCTTACCATTACACACTTCTTGTGGAGTTTTATAATCATTTGCAAAAGTAGGGAGCCTATTAACTAGATAGGTTGCTATCTTAATAACCTCTCTCAATAGTGTGTGTGAGCAACCCAAGGAAAGTATCATACACCTAGTCTTTTCTAGGAGTGTCCTATTAAGTCTCTTAGCTACACCATTCTGCTGTGGTGCAGCTCCTACTGTTTTGTGCCTTAGGATACCTTTCTTGCTACAATAGTCTTCAAAATCTTTATTGCAGTGCTCTAGCCCATTGTCAGTCCTTAGCCATTTTAGCTTCTTTTCAGTCTGATTTTCCATAAGTGTATGCCATTTTATGAAGATTTCTAATGCTTCATCTTTTCTCTTCATCGGATATACCCGGGATTTTCTAGATTTTCCATCTATGATAGACATAAAGTATAGGCTCTCTCCTACAGTAGATACTTGAGCTGGCCTCCAGAGATCACTGTGAGCATATTCCATGATCTCTGTGGCCCTCTGTGCTCCTTTTTGGAAATTGGATCTGTGATGCTTTCCTAGCACACATGATTCACAGAATTCCAGCTTCTTTAGATTTTGTTCAGGAATCAGTCCTTTTTTTGAGAGGTGGAACATACTTTTGTTCCCTGCATGGGCCAACCTTGAATGCCACTGCTTAGTTGAGTCAGGATTTCTCTTCTCAGTAACTTGATTAATTTCGATAGAGCCTATAACATAGTACAACCCACCACTTTTAACTCCTCTAATAATGACTCTACCATCCTTTAGGATTTCTCTGATTCCATCCTTAGATCTGATTTGAAAACCTTATTTGTCAAACATGCTTTCAGAAATCAGATTCCTCCTTACTCCAGGTATAAATCTAACATTGGATAGGGTTCTCCTCTTCCTATCAAACATGTTAATGGAGACACTCCCAATCCCTTCTATCCTTTGCTGCCAAGAATCTGCCATCTTTACTTTGACAGTGACTGTTTCAAATGTTATGAACTAGTCTCTATAAGGAGTTAAATGCATAGTGCATCCAGATTCGAAGATCCATTCTTTACTGAGATCTTCACTCTCTTCAGTGATTGCCAATATCTCATCACCACTGGAGTCCTTTAGTTTCTCTACATTCCCAGCATCTCACTTTGTGCAGCTTTATCCCTTTTCTTCTTTCTGCAGTCCCTTGCATAGTGTCCCTCTTTATCACAGTAATAACAGTTCTTGCCTTTCACCTTTTTCTTCTTTTCATCACCTTCTTTGGTGTGCTTATCCTTTCCACTTCCCTTCTGCCATTTCCTTTTCTTGCTATTCTTTTTCTGTGACTTCTTGTCTTGTTGATTGTTTTCTACAAACATCACTTCTGCTTCATTCTTGAATGGATTAATATCCTCTATTTCTTCCATTAATGAGTCTAATACCCTCTTAACCGTGAGAGATTCTCCCCCATCATGCTTAATCACCTTCTTGAATGCATTGAATTCAGAAGGTAGTGCCTTTAGAATCACTACAGCTTGATGCTCCTCAGAGATCTTTTCATCTGTAGCTTCTAAGTCTTGCATTAACTTAAAGAAATAGTTTAGGTTATGATTAAGAGAGACTGATGTGTTCATCTTGTAGTTATCAAGATTATGTAGAAGAGTCATCTTGTTAGGAAGACATCTTTTTGCATATATTTCATCAAGTTTAAGCTACAGCTTCTGTGCAGTGTTACAATTCTGCACTTTCCTTATCACAACAGGTGATAAGTGAAGCATTAACTTGCAATATGCAAGTCTTTACATCTTGAGTCTTTGATTGGATCAGTTTCAACATCATACTGATCATCGATAGCCCTATAACAATCATAAGAATCAAGAAGGGCTTGCATCTGAAGTTTTCAGATGGTGAAGTCTTCTTTACCAGTGAAGACATCCATTTCTTTTCCTACCATTTTGAATTTAGTTTAAACAAACACAAGAGGAAATTTACTTACAGAAAATCCTGATGAATCTTGATGCTTTGAGTAGCCAAGAATTGCCCAGGAAGTTGTGGATTAGCTCTGATACCACTTCTGTTGAGAATTGCCTTTAGCTTTTCCTATCTTATTATTTAAGATACTAATGAAAAAGAATCTTTTGTATTTTTAGGTTAGTGTAGTTTGCAAGAAAGAAGAAGAAGATCAACACACAGAGTTTATTTGGTTTGATAACTTAATGCTATCTACGTCCAAGGATTAAAGTCACGCGGCTGGTTTCATTAAGATCAGAAAAGAAAGATTCAAGTTACAAGAGGATCAATGTTTTTGAGAAAACACTTGCAAGAATTCCCTATGAACTCATTAACACTCACTTTGTAAGTACTCTCAACACTCTCTAACTCCTAACCTTCTATTCGTATATCTCTCACTGATTACTTGAGTAACAATGGAAATCTGTGTGTGTATTATTATTGTGTGTATACTGATAAATGCTTCTGTTCTTTTATAGACTTATGCAACTGTTGGTTTATTCTGCCTTCATAATAGATGTGAGATACCGGCTAAAGGAGTTGGCTTCATGTGACTCTCATGTGAGTCACTTAAAGATGCCTTCTTATACGCTGCGTTTTGTCAAGTCGTCTTTATTGTCTCGGTTCTACGTCTTGTCCTTGTAACTTGGCTTGGACATTGCGTTTTATGTAAAGTCCCTTATCATTTGTATACCACCGACTTCTCTCATCTGTTAACATTAAACACACCAACACTTCACACACTCACGAAATCCCTAGATCCCCAAATGTGATTCCTTGATTTTGTGAGCTCAAATTTGCTGGTTACGTTAAAATTGGTGGAGAATCGTGACTTGCTTCACAATGTCAATTGTCATTTTACCTAAATGTTTGCCATTCATTAAACATTTCACGTGCCAATTCAATTCTCCAATTTGTCCAAGCATTATTTGGGTCAATAGCAGTTATACTCTCCCCCTCAACAACTGGATTGGTGTGAAAATAATCTCTAAATCACTCTCTATGGGATCAAACTCATCTCCTACCTAATAAAATTATGAAGCAAACAATAAGCTATAATAATTCGATTGTTTGTCTTTATTGGATAAAATGATGGACTCCTAAGAATAACCCACCTAATTTTTAATAACCCAAAACACCTCTCAATTATATTGTGTACAGTCGCATGTTTCATATTAAAAAATTCCTCTGGAGCTTGTGGCTGGTAACTTTGATGCTATTCATTCAAATGGTACCTTTAACCCCTAAAAGGTGCAAGGAAGCCCTTACAATTTGTATAACCTGTGTCGGCTAGGTAATAGCAACCTATATAAAAAAACAATAGATCAGTTATTCAATTTACATTTTCTCATATACAAAATTTCAAACAACCTTCCTATATCATATAGGAAAGCTTACATGAAACACTTTTAGTTCATCTCTCCTATTAATCGCATCACGAAAAACTCGACTATCAGCTATTAACGCTTCTCAATCAGGAATAACATAAACAAATTGCATGTTAGGTATGCACACACCTAACATATTTGTTACAATGTCGCCCTTACGAGTTTTAAATCTAGGCTTATATTTAATTAGCACATTAACCCTGATATATGTCCCATCTAGAGCACCTAAGCAATTCTACAATTCAAATGAAATGAAAAATAATGATAAACCTTAATCACGTTCACTATATTTTCTTATAAAAGTAATAAGGTGATTATCTACCTTAAACCACATCCACCGATGATCCGAAGAGTTTGTTGGTATGGGCTCAGGTTTTATAAACAAAAGATCTTGCAAATGCATCACTGCATTTAAAACTTTATGAAATCATCGGCTAATTGTCTCACCTGACCTTCTAAAATTTTTCCTAATAACTCAAATTTTATCATGATGAGAAATAATATGTAAGAAAATTGCTACTTGTTCATTAATAAGCATGTTCTTTATTGACTTTAATCCTCTTATACTTTCTAACATTTTACATAGTTTAAAAAAAGCTTGCCTATTCATCCTAACCTTTGAAATACATGACTCATCATTGTCATGCACAATTCGCCTCACATAATCTTGATTTACATATAAAATTTAGAAAATAACTTCTAACCTTTTGCCTATAACTATATAAAGAAGCTTCCGTTGCCAACTAACGAATTAACAACATTACACAACTGTAACTATACAGTCAACACAACCATAATCCTTTTTATTTTTTTGGCATTTCTATGTAAACTTAAACTGAAACGAGTCATAACTGCAAAAAAAAAAAATTCCTAATGTATTTACATAAATTTGTTCAAACAATTTACAATGCAAAAGATGTATGTACTATGTTAAGGATAAACAGATGCTAAAGTTCATTGATTTCAAAAAAGGCAATAAGCTAAAATCACATAAGTCATTTTAAAGGTTGTCCCAATTTTAGGACAGAAAATGTTGGAGAAAGTAAATGTATCAGGTTTCCTACATCATGTTTTAGGCATATATATACACATCCAAAATTTATGAATAAAAAAGCCATGAACCAGCTCACTTCCACTTTATATTCAAGTCCAACAATTTAATATAGAGGACACTTTGTTCATCACTAACTTGAAACTTAGCAACTGCAGGAGGAGTTCAGAGAAGTCCTTTTGAAGATTTTGCAGCAAGTTCTGCTCCTTCTTTATACTTTGCCTGAGAGAATAATTCCTGAAATGCGCTGAACAACCTGGTAAAGACAACAAGCATGAAGATTATCAATAGAGTTGAAGATAATATAGGCAAAACAGAATGAAGGAACTTTGGTTTTCTGCTAATATTATGTACCCAGAGAAGAAACAAAATCTAACACCAAACGAAAAGGGTTTAACAAACAAACACAACACAAGGTTAATCATGGAAAATTTGAATGCAAATCAAAGAGACAAGAGTTTTTTAAGCCCTCACAGTCATTAACATCAACACCTTATAATCTTATACTTAACTAAACCCATCACGGACAAAACATATCCAGCCTTTAAAATACCGAATAGGGGAAAGAGATAAAACTGACCAAAAATTTAAAAAAGACACGATTTTTACCTAGAACCAAACATTATTTGACAAACTAAAAACCAAACATTATTTCGAGACATACCAATCAATCCAGTTTGAAGACGAAGAAACAACACTTCTTGTTACTAAAAAAAAACTCTCAAAGACCTAAGCTCTCAAGAAAGAAATGTTAAGACAAATGTTGGGGGACAGGTTGTCCTTACCGAATCAACGCAAATGGTAGAGAAATGATGGAGAAAATAGACGATAGTGTGAAGAGTGAGGAGACCTGCTGAGTCAAAGACGAAAAGCGTGAGTGAGACGAGACTAAAAAGTGGAGAGCAGAGACGAGAGTGTGAAGAGGAAGAGAGAACCACTGGGCGTGAGTGAGAGCAGACGATACGTGAGTAAGAGTTTCTAATTTGGAGGAATATGAGAGACGATTTTTTTAATAAAAAGAGAGGGATGAACTTATCCAAAAGATTTTTATATTTTTTGTTTACTTATTTAGGATGTGCGTAGAATATATAAAGACAAGGTAATATGATATTTATCTATTCCTCACCTTGTCTTTACCTGTTCCTTATGTTTGGGAATTATTAATATTAAGAATAATTATTCTATTGAGTTTTTTTAATCAAACAACAAAATGCGTAATTATTTGGAATTGACGGGCAATAGAATACTTATTAGAACCAATCAGGCTGTCAACATCTGGCATTCCATCATAGCGTTTCATTATTATAAGAACGACGAAGCATTGTAAAAAAAACATACAATTGCCATTGACTTTTCAGGAAGAACCAGGTGGTAAGATCGGTTCTGTAGCTTCAGTATTGCCAAACCCACTTCCAGATCATGGTTTTGAACCCGGAAATGGGAACCAATTACGACGTACTTAAGTTGAAGCTCTATAAAGCTGCGCTACGAGGTGACTGGGACACTGCGAGGAGGATCTTCACGGATGAAAGTGCTCCGTTGTCGTGCACAACTGGGCTCACAGTCAAGAACGAGACTGCTCTCCATATTGCAGTTGGCACAGGCCATAGCAATATGTTCGTTGAAAAGCTCCTAGACGTGCTGCCTGTGTCTGATGTCGCTTACCCTGACGTAGACAACAGCACTGCACTTCACTTGGCAGCCATAGTTGGGAATCTTGAAGCAGTGAAACTCATGGTCCAGAAAAATCCAAGATTGCCACAGATGACGAACAGATCCAATCTCTTACCAATTCATGAAGCTGCCAGGCATGACCGCTTGGAAACGGTTCGTTACCTTCTAGCCCACAATGAAGCTGCAGATCCGAGCTTGTTCTCTGGCGAACTTGGCATCCAATTACTTAATCTTTTGATATTTGCTGATGCTTACGGTTGGTACAGCTTTCTTGCCCTTAATTATAATCTAGCGAAGTTACAGGTTTCTTATCCTTAATTGTAATCTAGCTGAGTTGCAAGTCAACGTGTACGAATGCGTTAACAAGTTAAGTTGCTATTGTCATTGTCTGAGAATGTGTGAACAATTAGTTGATTAACTTTGACCCTTGGCGTGCTTTTCAGCTAACAATGGGATTACATATTGCAGTGAATTAGAGTTAGATTTTACTAATCTTTTGTTGATGCCAAGTGGTTAAGAGAGTTCAATTAGAAGAAAGTGTGCTAATATTCTCCTGAGTAATGGGTGTAGAAATCCCCTAATTCGTTATGATACGATTAGAGTTGTAGCTGTAGGTGTATAGTTCAAAACCCCTTCCATGCCTCACTGACTTGTACTCTATCGATTACCAGGTATAGCATTGAAATTGCTTAGAAAACACCCTGAATTAGCAACACAAATTGACAGTGAACAGAGAACTGCCTTGGAGCTGTTGTCAAAAAAGCCTCAAGCATTCTACAGTGGTTACCGTGTAGGATTTTTTACCAGGTTAATCTATCAAAGGTGCCAAGATCCCGATTGCAGTTATGTATCTTTCACCTGGTTTAGACCACTGCAAAATGTTTATGACAAAAAGCTGACACACTTGCAAGCACTTGAAATGGTGAAGATAATTTGTCAGAAAATTGTAGAGAATAGACAACCAGATTTTGAGGAAAAACTAAAGCGTCCAGCATTTGATGCTGCTAAACTGGGAATTCAAGAGATTGTAACAGAGATTATTAAGGCCTATCCATATGCGATTTGGCTAACTGATGACGAAAACCGCAATGTGATTCATTTGTCGGTTGAACACCGCCAAGAAAATGTGTACAATCTCTTGTATCAAATAAATTTGCACAGGTATTTTGCGACTGGTTGTCTTCAGGGACGTAGTTCAGGCAATTCCATCTTGCATTTGGCAGCATATCTAAATCCATCAAACAGGGTTTCTGGTGCAGCCTTGCAGATGCAACGAGAGTTGCAGTGGTTCAAAGTAACAACTAACTTAGTACTCTCCATTTTCACAATACGTCCCACAAACTCAGTATTTTGATTGAATATACTGTCTCTTTCCTTCAAATTCTAACGTTCGTAATCTGACAGGAAGTGGAGAGTGTAATTGAACCATCATTCAGGGAAAAGACAAATACTTGTGGAGAAACTCCAAGACAGATGTTTTCCGGGCTGCACAAGGACTTGGCCAAGCAAGGTGAGAAATGGATGAAGAGCGCAGCTACGTCATGCTCAGTTGTAGCTGCCCTCATTGCCACAGTAGTATTTGCAGCTGCTTTCACTGTTCCAGGTGGCAATAGAGACGGTAAAGGAATTCCCTTCTTTTTAAATAAACCATCTTTCATGGTTTTCGCAGCAGCAGATGCAATTGCTTTGTTCTCTTCAATAACTGCAGTATTCATGTTCTTGGGAATACTCACTTCACGATACGACGAAGAAGATTTTCTCATATCACTACCAGCGAAGCTCAGTATTGGTCTCATTACCTTATTTATATCTATAGCATCAATGGTGATTGCTTTTAGTGCGTCTCTGTACATAGTTCTCAATCATCGACCAAAGTTTCTGATTCCAATTATACTATTAGCTGCTATTTCTGCAGTCTCGTTTGCGTGGATACAGTTTCCTCTACTTGCTGAAGTAGCAAGCTCAACTTTTGGGAGAAGCATTTTTGGTCCACAAAGTAAAGAGTTACTATATGGGAGCAATGAAGATGACTTGGAAGCAATGTACTCCATGGCACCATCTGGATTGGCAGAAAATCAAGCGCAGAGCTCATGAACCTGGATACAAACAAAAGAGTTAGATCTGTAAGATTTGCATTCAAATTGATATTGCCCATATTTTCTATAGGCCGAAATTAAACTTGGTTTTGGGTTTTCTTAGTTAATAATATATTAAATCTTAACCATTAATTTAGTTCTTGATTGATGTACAAGATTTAATGTAAATGGATAAGTGTATATACACTGAGTATGGCTATAGAAGACTCTTTCTTAGTGCACTTTATCATTCCACATCAATTTTAACACATTGAATAATAAGTAGAATATTGATAAATTGTCTAGTAAGCTTATTCAGGAGGAAGCAAGATTAAAAAAAACAAGGAGTTCATTCTATTAACCAAGTAGGTAAGGAGTTGGAAAGAAACTCAAACCAAAGGCCAAGAATTTTAAGAAGAAAGGACCTACTAAAATTCCACAGGTTGCTGATAGTGAAAGGAAGGGACAAAAGTTAGATAAATGTCACTTCTGTAAGAAAGTATCAAAAAGATTATTTAAAACTTAAGGCTTGGTTAGAAAAGAAAGGTATACATTATGTTTTTGTATGCTTGCTTTGAATCAAAAAAGAAAGGTATACATTATGTTTCTGTAAGCTTGGAATCAAACTTATTTAAAGTTCCTTCTAATATTTGGTGCTTTGATCCTAGTATCACTACTCATGTGTCCAATATTATGTATGGATTCCTTACAATTCAAATTATAAGCCCAACTAGCAACTTTCTGTTTATGTGGAACCGAATGAAGACTCTAATTGAAGGTGTAGGAACTTACAGGCTGACATTAGATATTTGGCATCACTTGGATCTAATGGATACTGTCTATATACCTTCAATTTTTAGAAATTTAATTTTTGTTTCTAGACTTGATGTTAGCGGATATTCCTTTAAGGGTGGACATGGTTATTTCAATTTGTATAAGAATAATTCCTTTATTGGTTATGAAATGCTTATGAATGATTTATATAAATTAAAACTTGATGATGTTTTTTCTGAATCCCTATTTATTGTTAATTATAATATTGGAATGAAATGTAATTTGACGAATGAACATTATGCTTACTTGTGGCATAAACGTTTGGGTCATATATCCAAAAAATGTTAGAAAGATTAGTAAAGAATGAGATTCTACTGAATCTAGATTTTACTGATCTTGGCTTATGTGTAGAATGAATTAAGGGCAAGCAAAATGAACATAGCAAGAAAGGAGCCACGAGTAGCAGTCAGCTTCTTAAAATAATGCATACCGACATTTTAACACTCCGTCCTCTAACGGAGAAAAATACTTTATCACCTTTATAGATGATTTTTCACGGTATAGATATATCTATTTGCTGCATGAAAAATCCCAAGTTGTAAATTATAAGATTTGATAGAGGTGATGAGTATTATGGAGAGTATGATGAATCTGGATAGTGTACTGGTCCGTTTGCTAAGTTCCTCGAAAGTCATGGCATATGTGCACAGTACATTATGCTAGGCACACTATAACAAAACTGTATGGCAAAAAGGTAAAATAAAACATTAATGGATATAGTTGGGAGTATGATAAGTAATTCCTCATTACTCAAAAGTTTATGGATGTGTGCACTTAAAACTGCTATGTATCTGCTAAACAAGGTTCCTAAAACTCTTTTAGAGTTATGGACTGAAAGAAAACCTAGTTTAAAACACTTGCATACTTGAGGTTGTCCAGCAGAAGCACGTATCTATAATCCACATGAAAGAAAATTGGATTCTCAAACAGTTAATGATTACT
>JANZXR010000005.1:4929970-4955632 GCA_027575705.1 Erythroxylum echinodendron | reverse complement strand
ATTGAGTTTAATTAGTTTAGGTCGAATTTAATAATTATGGGTCTATTTATTTATATTTATATTTATATTTTGATTTTCTATTTTTCTTTTCATTTTAATAATGAACTTTTTTTAGAATATTATTTATAATGAAATTGATGTTTATAAGTTACTCTATGTAAGTATGAATATTTATTATTTAATAAGATTACTTTTTAGTCAAGGGTAAATGTGTCATATGAAATAATTAAATTCATTTTGATAGTGTTCTAAACAGTATAATTGAATCCAATTCTAATATTACTAGATTTGTTCCAAACATTGTAAATTTTCATTAATATAATTGAATCCAATTCGTTAATGAATTCGATTAAGTTTTCCAAACACAGCGTTAAGTCTTAAAATGTGACAAGGGTGCTCAGGAGGATGAAGTACCTGACGCCACTTAAGACTTTCGTCTGCTCTGTTTTTCTATCATTACATAAGATACATTTGACTTTATTTAAATTTAATAAAAGATGGAATTAAAATAATAATATTTTCAAATCCAAATTAATAATTAAATGAATTCAAACTTGATTAAAATCAAATGCATTTAATAATTAAAGGAGTTCAAACTTTATTTAAAATCAAATCTAATTAATAGTTAAATAATTTCCAACTTAATTAAATCTTAAAGTTCAGACCTTATAAGGTCCAAGCTGACCCATTTTACATGGATGCTCACATGATTCTATGCAAATGATTATGGAAAACTCAGTGATTATGATTCACACGCCTAAACTTCAAGGCCAATGGTTCATATCATACATATTTAAAAAGTTGAGGAATTCTCCCAAGCCAGCAAAAGAATTTATAACTGTTAAAGCTTTTCTTTTTTTTGTCCAGTAACGAGGCAAGTTACTGTTCGGATATGTTTCTGAGTAATTATGTATATAACCAATGATTCATGCACGTCATTACTCAACCAGCAACTTGCGACCTACAAGTTGGATTTGAAGGATCCACTAGTTTCTAGATCCTATCTAAATCCACCGTCCTCAGGTACCATTCCAAGGAACTGAGGGAACTATGGAAAAATTGCTACCTGATAAAGCACTAACAGCAAGTAGTTTGGTGTCTGTCTGAAAGAATGCAATACAAAAGGCATGACTTAAGAGGGAAGCCAAATGGGGTGAGCATTTTTATGCACACCAAAAGTTAGTTTGTCTGCCTTTCAATCTTAACCAATTGTTCACATGTTTAGTGATTCTGCTGCTCAGTCGTACATCCCCTCTTGCTCCCAAATGTCCACCAGAAAATCAACCATTTCCTGTCAAATTTAATATGCAGGAAGTAAGCTTCAAATTCTTTAGCTTTTCGAGCCATATTCACTCCAGAAAGTGTGTGCAGAAAGAGAGAGGGAGAGAAAGAGAGCTCACAGAGAGAGGAATTGGCTGAGGGAATGGTTTGTTGCTCCCAAGTAAACTATCATATGTTGCGTTCCAACTGCAGCAAAGCCATAATTTTTTAAGCTTGCAAGGACAATGAATGCTGACAAGATAACCAGAAACACCTTAATGACAGAAAAAAAGCCAAGGGTTGATCAAGTTCTATTGAGTCTAACTCATAGTGTCATTTATCGAAGAATATTCAAGAAAGATCAATGATTGTAATAATCTGAAGAAGACTTCTCCATACCTTCATGCAAAAAAACAAGAACACTCAAACAGTTATGTTGACCCCAAAACTCTGGATGAATTTCACAATTTCTACAATTCGCTCTATTCATCTCAACATGTTCTATTCAATCTTTTGATATAGGGTTAAATACATTAGGAATCCTTGTGGTTGACTTTTTTCATCTCTGTCCTAATGTTTTGAAAACTATTACTTTCCCCTTTGCGATATTGTTTAGCTATCACACAATCCCCTCCATCATATTCTGTTAGTTTGTCATCTATTCTTTTTCCTCAATATGACGTAGTATTAGAATTCTTAAGTTTCAGTGCAACATTGCTTTGAAGATATGAATGAACAGAAAATGGAATATGATGGAATGACTTGTATGATTGCTAAACAATATTATGAGAGGTAAATGAGAGTTTTAAAAATATAAATATTGAAATAAAAAAATCAAACCACAAGAGGTTCCAGTGTAATTAACCCTTGATATGAAGTACCAACATCTGCAAGAAAGACATGAATTCATGTTCTACATAGAAAATGAGACCAAATACATTATCCTCTACATTTAAACGAATTTAAGTTAACTGCATATGAATTCAGGTTTTGCAGAATGTTAGTCCATATTTTCAGAATTTTGTCAAATCTGAAAATTAATATGAGAACTTTAAAATTATTGAATTAGCAATTTTAATGGTTTCCCTAACCTTACCATTTGAAGTTTCTTACAGAAAAAATGTCAATTAATAAGCAAAAAACCATCTGCATATTAACATGTGGTTGATTGAGAAAGTGTAGTTATAATGCACTTTGCCTTTCTACTTAAAAAACAAAGCATTAACTGCAAAGCAGATGTAGTGGGTAATGGAGAAAATTAAGGCTAATCAAGATTGTGTACTTAGTGAACCATAATATAGCACTGATGAGTTCACTTATGACACATAAGAGTCGTATCAAATGACTAATTGATACACGTCAGAGCCTCAAACAACTTAAAAGCAACTTACTTCAATTTGGGTTCTCGAGACTGTTGTGCCTGGTTCCCAGACCTTGTATTTCCTACCCACTGCTGCCTTGTCTGAGTCCATAGCAGAAGGCCTGCAATCAAAAGTCACAACCATATCGTTTAGCTGTATACTCCACAGAAATTAGATAAGATAGGGGAATAAAGGATACAACATGGGACCAAAATAAAATGCTACTTTTGCAGAGGGTTAATAGCAGCTTTTAGAATTTAGCCCGGAAGTGCTTAGCATAGATAAAGCACATAGAACTCTTAAAAATGATAACCCGATGAAGTCAAGTACAATACAAGAAGTAACAAGAACTTGCCATGATTTACGAACTCAGAAGGAATGTTTCCACAGCCAGTGCCACCATGTGGATCAAGAGTCTGGTTAACTGTGCTGATTGATGAAATGCTTCCCTGTGACGGAGCTGCACTATTGTCCATATCACAAGTGCTTGTAGTCCAGAAATCTTCGGATATGCTAGGTTTTTTAACTGTTAGTCCTTGGGCTTTTGAACCTTTTGATGGTTCCACTGAAGTAATTAGTTTCGGCTTATTACAGCATCCAAGACAAGCACTGTACTGTTACAAATTACATACAGTCATATAACTGACAGATAGCAGCAACAAAGAACAGATAAGGCAACGTCATATATATAAAGATACAAAGATAAACATGAAAACTGCATACACACTTCGTTTTGGAGATTGAAACATAAAAGCCTTCCAGATGCAGTTGGAAAAACAGTTTATTTATGAACACACTTCGTTTTGGAGATTGAAACATAAAAGCCTTCCAGATGCAGTTGGAAAAACAGTTTATTTATGATGCAAGTCAAATAGAGTTGTCTCACAGCTTAGGATGGAAGTGTTTCAACTTGTAACTTCAATATTACCAAAGCAATTTCTCACCTTTACTCCCCCCAATTACAAGATTAAGATGTGATTATAAATGGCAGCTCTTACTATCTAGGTTCTGAAGTAGCCTGGTTAACCTATATTGGAATCTATGACAAACATAAGATGGAACATAGTAACTATTACATAATAGCAGTAATTAAAGAACGCAGAGATTTGTTATTGAACGTTCAAGGTATGATGGGACTATCCAAGTTCTCACAAGTAAACTAAAAGGCAGAATTCTTCACAATGTCAAGATGTCACTGCAGAAATTACTAAGCTGAGTCCTGCAAAATTCAATAGAATAATTCCTTGTCTCACCTATCATGTCTTGTAATGGTAAAACATTTTGATTTGGAAGCCAACTCAGGACCGGCGGGCAATGAAATGTCTACCAATCAACTAAAGTTAACATAAATGACAAAAACAGCATGAATCTTTGAATATTAATCATTCTAGCTTAACCAAAAATCTTTGCTTAGCTTGCTGTGCCTTCATAGCACAGACAAAACCAAAAGGTTCTACATATTTTGATATTCTATACTACTTCGATTATCCAATTAAAGGAACCGAAAGCAAGACCTGGTAGCCACAGAACTAAGCAATCAACTTCACCATTGCACAAGATTTCCGAGCGAAGCCCAACTTTTTCAGTAACTTAAAGATCAAAATCCGCAAGTAAAAAAAAAAAATTTCCTTTCTGCACTAGTTTCTCAGGAGACAAGCAAAACGAATCAATCAAGTCATGTAAACCCCAACTAACATACGATCAAATTACGTTTAATTCGCAAACAAGGAATCGGAAAACCCCAGAAGAAACCAAACCCAGAAGCATCTGAATTACTCCAAACCCAAGAACGCGAATCCAAAAAGCTTACCCCATGCATGCAGTATCTGAACAGCACAAAAAGTCTTATCTTTAAGATCGTCGAGCGATTCTTGAGGAAAGAGCCTAATCCAAATGAAACCCAGTTCAAAAATGGAGAGACTAAATGAGAATTTAAAGAGAAAACCAAGAGTAAGAAACCAAATCAGGCGAAGGAAGACCGCGACTTTGTCATCTTTTTACCTGTGAAAATATGGGTCAAAGTGGTCTCCCTTCTAGCTCAATAGCTCCTGCGTTTTTTTCATCTCTCTATCTCTCTCCCTCTCTCTGCCCTCGTTACATGATTTACAATCCAAAGCTTTGGAATCGGATTCATTCACGAAATAGATTTAATTATATTCATAGAATTAAATTAAATGCAATTTATAATATTTAGGTTAAATTTATAAATAATATAATTAAATTTAATTACACTATTTGAAACACAATAAAAATTAAAAATAAAATTAACTACTTTATATGATTTTTTTTATCTTTAACTAAAAATATTATGTAATCAATATATATTTTTTAGTAATTTGTATATTTATGATGTATATATTTAAAAAAAGAGTTTTTAATGTTTTGAAAAGAATTAACTCTTCAATGTACACACCAAATCGGACCATTTAATATGTGAATTGAATTCGTTAAAAAAAAATTCAATTATGTAATTAAATACAAATCATCTCTTTTTTAACATTTTAAACGCATAAATTGAATTTAATTATGTAAAGTTAATTAATTGAATTCACTCTATTGAATTCCAAATGGGTTGTTAGGAATTAGGATTGGGCTTTCCTAGCTAATTTTATTTTTTTTATATGATTTTTCTACCTATATTTTTGGTATGAATCTCTTTTAAAATTTTAATGGCATCTAAAAAAATTATTATCTTAGTGTGACAATTAATAAGAAATATAATTTTAACATAATAAAAATAATTATAAAATATATCTTCTATAGCATTTCCTAATATTGTTTGTAAAAATCTCATATTTAAGGTTAAATTTAATAAAATTATCATATAATAAAATTAAAATTTTGAAATAAAATTTAAAAAGACTATATTTATTTCTAAAAAAGTTAATGTTTAATTAAAAAATCTACTCAAATTAGATAAATTGATAAGGGTTTAATTTGTCTCCTTTTCAATGTTCTAAATTTTGTACCATAAATGAAAGTTTTAAATTTTGTATCATATTAGATATTAAATTATGGTACGGAAGTATATCGTAGAATTTTAGAAGTTTAATTACAAAAAAAAATCTCAAGCTTTACTCAATTTTGCAATTATAATCCAAACTTTAAAAAGTGATAATTAGATATTCAAAATTTCAATTTCTTTCAATTATAGCCCGATATTAGTATTTTTGTTAAAATTACTGACGTGACTTATCACACAAGACAAAAACTCTAAACACTTATACACGTCAGCATGAATTAAATTTAACTAAACTATGTTGTTCGATTGAAATCTTTAAATCAAACTTGCTCCTAAATTGCTGAAATTGAAAATCCCTTATCGGTTCGTTCTCACACAGAAAGAAAGAGAATCTATAATGACAAATTGGGATTTTATTCATATTGATATAAAATATTAGCTCAAATTTGTAGATTAAAACAATTTGAAGGACTTAATTAGAAAAATATTCTTATGTTTAAGTATGTTTAAACATAAAACATTTATTTAAATAGTATCATGTATAAAAATTAAATATTTTAGTATTGATTTTAATAAATAAAATTATTAAGTCAAATTTTGAAATATTTTTAAAATTTAAATGTCATATAAGAGATTATATTTTAGTTACATAAAAATTGGCACACTATTTTTGTAATTTAAAAAAATAATTCGAAACAATATTTAATATTGTTAAGTGTCTTTGCTATACTGTAACAAATATCAAAATTGATATAAACTTTGTATGGTATTGGCAAATTTGCTTCTTATATTCAGTCTTGCTATTATAAATATAAATATAAATCGAAGCAGTATTTAATATTTAAAATAGAAATTAAAATAAAAAATGACAGTTTTTTTAATTTTTAGACTTTAAATTGAGCAGAATAAAATATGGGCTTAACTTAAAGTTCGATTAATTCGGCCCAAGTAATATTGGGTCGGGCCGAATAATATGTAATCCCTAACTTATCCACAAAAGAGAAGAGGCACATATTTACGGTTATGAGAAGTCTAGTTTGGGTCCATTGGAGGGTCAAACTTGTCTGCTTACCTACGCAACTTGCCCACTTGCAATTGTTTCATGCACTAGTTGTGCGGTCTATTTGTTTCACCGGTCACGGCGTACGGATTTTGACTCTGTAGATTAGCATTAATTGGTTGTTTCGAAAATTTCTTTCTATTCCGGTTTGGTATTACTTTATTTTTAAATCAACTTCTTCTTTTTAATTCCGATTAAATTTCAATTCATTATTACATATAAAATGTTGTTAGTAGTCGCTATCTTTTAAATACACACTAAATAAATTTCCGAATTGATGCGATAGCCTGTAAATCATATCAATCGGGTGCTCTGCATTAAGCAAGCCATGTACAACAGACTCGATCAAAAAAAAGTAAATAAGGAAATTCAAACACAGGACCCTTTGACCGTATACTTTTCACTTCATCAACTCAACTATACTTAAGGGACATTTAAACTCTATTCATTTTTCATCATCACCCAGTTTAAAATCCCACAATAAAACAAGATTTGAGAAGGTCTGATAATACGGAGCCTTATCCTTTCATTTTTATTTTCTCTTTTTTATAATTTTTATATAAAGTTTTTATTTTTCATCAAATTTGAAAAGATTGACTAATTAAAATATACATGTTTTAAATCACAAATTTTGTTCCAATTGAAGGATTTATATTTTCAAGTTACGAAAACAATCTCTTTATAAAAATAAAAAAGAAATATTACATATATTATGAGTTATGGCCCTCTCAAACTCTCACAAAACTAAAAATCGTATATCCTAAGTACTAAGTAAATTGTAATTATATTATTAATTATCAAAACTTATAATTTATACGTAATTCGTGCAATACTCAATTTAACGACGTTAAATCTAATAATACATACCTCTAACTAATAAAAAAACTATCTAATTTATTAAATTAAGTTAAAAGATTTTCCATAATATGACAAAGTAGCAACTAATAATAATAAATGGAAAAAAGGGATCCAAGAAAAATAAAATTTCTAGAATAGACGATGCCATTTAAAATTAAATATCCGCTGATATTTGTCATCCACACACTATTTTTGAAAAATCTTTTAGCAATTATAAATTGACAATTTAATATAGAGAAATACAGAGCTTTGCAAATTGCTTGCATAAAAAACATTCAGAATTTGGACAAAACTCCAATATTTACACTAAAAAAGCACCCAAAAATATTTTTTTAAAAACTAATAATCTAATCGACTAAATTACTCAGAGGTCAAAATGAGCATTCCATTCTGTGAACTCTGTCCCTGAGAATTCCACTGTACAAAGCAATCCTGTTATCTGGCAATTTTTTGATTTGAACTCTGCAAGTTCTTTCAAATCCTGGAATTGGGTTTTCTTTCTCTTTACCGACGATCAAGTATTTCTCCATCTTTTTCCTGTACTCTTTTCCATTCCCCTTTGTGTCCTTCACATTGTCTGCAAATCGCACTCTTTTCTTCTTTTTCTTCTTCTTGTTCTTACCCTCTGAACAGAGCAAAAACAGAGACAGAGCTAAGTACCCAGAAAGATCAAAACTTTTTCTAGTTTTGGCAAGAAGAAGGAAAACCCATCTACCTGTGCACAAGCAAGAGCGCAAGTTGTTGGCTGAAGATTCAGAATCGTCATTCTTGGAGAGGTGGGTGAGACTTTTCTGCTTGGAAAAAGCAAGATAAAGTGCTGTACTGGAGACTACCATGGCGGTGGCGAAGACCAAACCTTGAGAGCTTAGAATAGACGCCATGTTAAAACAACAGAAGCAAACCCAGTACAAAACAAACTTACAAGAGAGAGAGAGAGAGGAGAAACAGAACAAAAGGAAGTTCAATGTATGGGCAGGAAGTGGTTGGGTTAGTTTGGTTTTTACAAGTTGGTATGTGCAGTGAGATTTTACGGGGCTTATCATTATTATATATAATAGAGGTCTTTACGATCTGGACTTTTCTTGTGGCTTATCGAGTCGAAGAGTGTGAACGTGATTGTTTCTCCAGGATTTTGTGGTCGTAAGTTGTGGCCCGCACGCAAAAGGCAATGCAAAAGAAAGGTGATAGAAGGCGAAGAAAGGAATAGGACCATCGAAGGTGGGTGAGGTTTGTTTGGGGTCAGAATGGGGTTATGAGAAAGGAATTTTTGGTCAAACTTTGGATCATCAACTTGGAAGAGTATAAAATCAGATTTGCTATACATCTAAAGACTCACCAAGCAATTGATTGCTAATCCTACTTCTAAGTTCAAGAAGTTCAATTAAACAAGTTAAAAGGTCCATTGAATTAAACTATTGACTATTTTACAAAAATAAAATCTATATTTTCCTTTGATAGATGGCAAGTCATATAGTCATATTGCCCTATTTTTAGCAAAGAGCTATCTTTTACCAATTGAACTAAGCAAAAGAGAACATAAAAGATCAAGTTCTTCTATATAGAACTCACCAAATGAAAAAAGGTTATAATCAAAATAAGAATAACCATCTAAAAGTTAAAATTCAACTACCATTTTCATGAGCTAATTATGGGATAAGTAAGAAGATTCATTTCTCAACTATATATCCTTTTTCACTTTTATCAATCCCAAGTTTAGAAATTTTGTAAGTTTGTGCATCCAAAGAATAATCCGATGTATCATTAAATGAATGTGTAAAACTTAACCTTTGATGGGTGGAAGAGATATTTCTGACGTCTCTCTCGACCACACATCCACAAGACATTATGTTTTCTAGTCTTGCTTTACCATACGTTACAGACACCTAACAACAAGGAGACGGCGGCATTAAAAGACCTCCAACTGGTCCAGTCACACAGCTAGAGACATGGATGGTGCATGAACTTCCTCCCTTCCACTTGGACACCAACGACCAGTTCCATGTGTCGTGTCAGATATGGAATTGACTCAATAATTCACAAGACCGTAACTCTATGAAGAGGTGGCATCTGCCAAGTGTCTTGTCGGGTTAAAATGTTTTAATCTCCCAAAGTGTCGTACGATGCTGTGAAGGTACACGTGTGTTTCCCACCAGAATTGGACTCTGACAAGCGCCCGAACGCCGATATGGACCGAGCCTTTCGGCCTTTTCAGGTTATACTCACGTATGCTTAATGATCACAAGATCTCCGAGCTGCTAAAGAACCTGTGCATATCAATCAATTCTCGCGGACACGTACAAGCAAATGTTAGTATCTCTTCTACCGCAAAAAAAAAAAAAGTTAGTATCTCTTCTAGTCTTGCGTTGCCAAGTGTAGAATAACTATGAATTGGCTCGTTTTACGTATGAAAAGAACAAAGCTGAGCCCAAACTTGTGCATGGTGTACAAGGTTCGTGAACCCTTCTTGATGAGCGTCGCTGTTGCATAAAAAAGCTGTTATGGATGCATGCATAGGGAAGACATACACACGAAGACAGGGAACAAAATCAGGAAACAAAAGCAGTGTAAGAAATCGAATAGGAATGGAAAATTGAAGTCAAATAGGAATAGGAATAGGAAATTGAAGTCGAACAGGAATACGAAATTCGTTTTCAGCTAGAATAAGAATTCTATTATAGTATGGTTAATTATTGTCTATCTTTAGAATAGGAAATTCGTTGTCAACGACGATAAGAATTCTATTACAGTAGGGCTAATTTAAGATATACAAACGCTATATATTGAGAGTTTACAAAGGAATAAAAGCTAAGTAATATTTTCACAAAATTATTCAAGATCGGATTCTCTCTTGACGAGGTCCCAGGTATTCAGGTCCCTACAACAAGCTGATCTTCGCCTTCATCATAGGGAGGGAGAAGAACGAGAATAAGGGAAAGTCTTCCCTCAGTGACATCGATTTTCTAGTACATCGCCCAGTGACTCAAGCCTGGGCCAAAGCAAATAACAATTTAGTATCAAAGCCAATCACCATGAGTGATTCTCTTTTGACCCAGATCAGTTACGCTTCATGATTACCGAATTAGAACGGAGAACAAACTCCCAGATACAAGAATTGTTGCAAAAGTTCGACCAAAAATTAGATTTGCTCCTCCAACACCTGCAGAACAGTTCAGTAGGCACAAGGGAGGCATCAGGTAGCAACCCCCCGAAACCACAACGACAACAACACATCCCAAAGGGTGGTAATGCCCAGCCCTTTCAGGCCACAGGGACTATAGTGCCCCGATACACGAAACTTGACTTTCTGACATAAAACATCTCCAAAGACCCTTTGATTTGGCTCCACCATTGCAAGAAGTTTTTTGCAAATCAATGAATAGTTGATGCAAACAAAGTGGGCTTGGCTTCCTTCCACCTTCTTGGCGAAGCACAACTATGGTTTCATGAACTAAAAGGGGAGAGTTTAAGTACTTTTGCAAGTTGTGATTCGGATCGCCTGCCTGTAATAATCAATTGGGCGATTTGGTTACTTTGAGACAAACTGGAACCGTTGACAAATATAACAAGCAATTCCAGGAAAAGTTAGCAAGGGCAAACCATGTAGTGCGGGTTGATCATTACGTTGGCCTATACATAGCTGGGTTGATGGATTGGATACCATCGAAGTGGAGCTTCAAGAACCACCCGACTTGATGCACACTATGAGCCTGGCACGCGCCTATGAAACCCGATAAAAGATTATGCGTGAACCGAGTGCACGACAGGGGTTTACAAATCCCAATCACATCTTGGGTGGCAACCAACCAACCACTATGAGCACAACAGCAACAGCAACAGAGAACTCCCAAAATGCCCAAGCGCCTACCTTTATCAGCCGACTGAACCGAGTAGAGATGGCCGAACGGAGAGCCAAAGGCTTTTGCAACAATTATGACGAGCCTTACACTGTCGAACACCAATGTAAATGATTGTTCTGGTTGGAGGTGGGTGATGACGAATCGGAATCTGCCATGGAAGAGGAATAAGGTGACCCCGCTATCTCTCTTCATGCCATAACAGGCCGAAGGGAAACAAGCACGATGCAGATTCAAGCAGTGGTACATAGGTTCCCTCTATGTGGCTTAGTCGACTCAGGGAGCACCTATAATTTCATCAGTCAGACAGCCGTTAAGCACTTGCGACTCACCCACGTCAACAAAATTGGAGTAACGGTCGCCGTGGACAACGAGGACAACATCAAATGTTTGGGCCTCTACAAAAGCACCCATTTCACCATTGACGGAACTGAGTTCGAAGCCAAATTTCTGGTCATTCCATTAGCACGGTTTGATTTGGTGTTGGGAACCAAATGGTTACAAATCATTGGCCCTATTCTTTGGGATTTTTCAGCGCTCACTATGACTTTTGGGAATAATCAACAGAAGGTGAGACTCCAAGGACGAGTCACTACTATGCAACCTCGACTGCATCTGATCGAAAACACCCCCCAAGGAAGACACAAAATTAGAAAAACTCTTAACCAAATTCAAGGGCGTTTTTCAGGAACCTACAGGCCTTCCATCGCTTCGAAGTTACGATCACCACATTTGCTTGGAGCTGAAAACTGGCCCCGTGGTCGTCTGACCTTATCGATATCCTCACCTACAGAAAGATGAGATAGAAAGGCAATGTGCACAAATGCTATAACAGGGAATCATTACCTAGCCGTTCGTCGTTCTCATCACTAGTCTTGTTGGTCAAGAAACACAATAGATCTTGGCAGTTTTGTATCGACTACGGAAAACTGAATAACAAGAATATTAAAGACAAATTCCCAATTCCAACAGTGGATGAGTTATTAGATGAGCTACATAGGGCACGATTCTTCACTAAGTTGGAACTCCGATCAGGTTACCACCAGGTACGGAAGTTCAACAATAACATTGAGAAAACGGCCTTCCGTACACATCATGAATTCCTTGTAATGCCTTTAGGATTGTCAAATGCACCTTTCATGTTCTAAGCCTTAATAAACGAGGTCTTTCGGAATCATATCCGCAAATTCATCTTTATATTTTTTGATGATATTTTGATATATAATACTAACTGGGACTCGCACTTCTGCCACCTACGGA
The DNA here is from genome assembly GCA_027575705.1 of Erythroxylum echinodendron. Classification (NCBI taxonomy): domain Eukaryota; kingdom Viridiplantae; phylum Streptophyta; class Magnoliopsida; order Malpighiales; family Erythroxylaceae; genus Erythroxylum; species Erythroxylum echinodendron. Next base: position 4,943,017 of record JANZXR010000005.1, on the reverse strand, counting down.
TAACCCTCGACCTGTTACAATCCCACTAGCTCTTCATCAAAAAGTCGAAGTGTTCATTCGGTACCACAAAATTTGCTTATCTGGGGCACATCATATCCCGAGAAGGGGTTACCATAGACCCTGAAAAAGTTCAAGCAATTGTGGGGTGGCCAAAACCACAGAATGTCATAGCCCTCCACCGGTTCCTTAGGCTAGCCAGTTACTATTGAAAATTCATCCAAGATTATGGCCAAATCGCAGGACCTCTCACTGCAACGCTGAAACGAAACTCCTTCACCTAGACAGAAGCAACAGAGAAGGCATATGAGCAATTAAAGTGAGCACTAGTCACCAGTCCCATATTGTAATTTCCCGATTTCACACAATCATTCATAGTAGAATGTGATGCTTCCGGCAATAGGATTGGCGCGGTCTTGCAATAGAATCAACACCCCATAGCTTACTTCAGCCGCCAAGTCGCCATTAGACATCACAAACTGGTAGCATATGAGCGGGAACTTATCAGTTTGGAAAAGGCAGCTCAACATCGGCAACCTTATCTATGGGGACCAAGTTCATCATCAAGATGAATCACTATAGCCTTAAATACTTGCTCGAGCAGCGTATAACAACTTCTCCACAACAACATTGGATAAGTAAACTCACGGGATTTGATTTCAACATCAAATACTAATCTAGGCTTTCCAACAATGCAGCCGACGCATTATCTTGATGCCCACAGGAGACATTGGAGCTGAACGCCATTAGCCAGCCTCACTTGGATCTTTGGGACGAGATATAAGCTGCAGTAGCTAGTGACATCAACATCCAACAACTCCATCACCAGTTGCAACAAGGAGCACTCTTGGGACCTTGGACCGAGCAGGAAGGAGTTTTCTGATACAAGGGTCGAATTCACCTTTCTGACACTTCACCCCTATTTCCAACAATCCTCTCAGGCATTCATGATAGCACACATGAGGGTACGCAAAAGACACTCTAATGACTTCACCAAGATTTCCATTGGAAAGGCATGAAAGGTACAGTCATTTAGTATGTTGCCTGCTGCCCCGTTTTTCATCAAAACAAGACTACTTACTTTGCGTCTAACCGGTCTGCTACAACCCTTTGAACCGCCGACTCAAATTTGAGCCAACATATCAATGAATTTCATAAATGGTTTGCCCAAATCATAGGGCAAATTTGTGCTCTTTGTGGTCGTCAATTACTTTTCCAAATACGACCACTTCATCACTATGGCACATCCTTACACAGTTAAACATGTTGCACAAGTTTTCATGGACCATATTATTTGTCTCCACGGCTTTCCCAAGTTTATAGTCTCCGACAGAGATGAAACTTTCACTGGCAAATTTTGGAAGGAATTATTCCGTGTTAGTGGCACCAAGTTAGCCTTCTTATCGGCATATCACTTACAATCCGATGGGTAAACGAAGGTTGTCAACAGAACTATTGAAATGTACCTCTATTGTTTTGCAGGGAACAACCCCAAGAGTTGAGTTGACTGGCTACCATGGGCAGAATATTATTACAACACCTCTCACCACGCAGCCCTACAGGACACACCATTTAAAGTAGTTTATGGAAGGGACCCCCCGCATCTCACAACCTATGAGCTATTGGATAAGCATCATCTCCAACTCTGCAGAATCCACTTTTTAAATTCAAATTACCCAACTGATGTAATCTCCATTTCAAATTCAAACTTAAGATAAGTTGATAACTATTTGTATCTTATTCTGCTGATCCTTTTTCTTGTATAAATTCCAAAATGCAAATCAATACAAGTATATTGGTTTTTCCTTCTACAACTTTACATCTTGTTATGGTATCAGAGCATCAATCATCACCCTCCCACCCAAATAACTGATCAACTTGGAATTCCTCAACTCTGTGTGACCTTACACACGCCACCAAGGCTCCTCCATCAACGTGATTTCTTCCATACTTACCAAACAGCCTCGTAGCTCTATTGAATCACTTCAACCCTGAACCACAATCAGCTCTTATCAGCATTAACGCTGCTACTCAAACACCACTTAAACTCAACTCCAACAGTTATCTCTCATGGAAACTACAATCCCAAAGTCTCTTTATTGGGTATGACCTTCTTGGCTACATAGATGGAACAAAACCGTGTCCTCCCCCTACTATTCAAAAAACATCAACACAGTCCCAAATGATGCTCACCAACTATGGATTAGACAAGATCAACTTATACTCTATGCTCTTGTTGACTCCATCGGTTCCAACATAATCCCATTCATTGCTTAAGCAAACAAATCCCTTGAAGCCTGAAATATCCTCACCAATACCTATGGTAAATCATCCCGTGGTAGAATCAAACAAATCAAATACCAACATAAGAATCTGGAAAAAGGCTTCAAATCCATAACAGAGTATATGCAGCATATCAAATCCAAAGCTGATGAACTTGCACTTTTTGGGGGCCCCATTGATCCTGAAGATTTCAAAGAAACAGTCCTTGAAGGACTTGATACTACTTACAAAGAAGTAACAATGGCAATCCAAGCTTGAGACACTGGTATCGCTTTTGAAGAATTACACGAAAAACTTCTCAACACAGAGGCTTCCTTGCTAGCCTCCTCCTCTCAACCTCTCTAGTTTCCAGCTACTGCTAATGTGATGAACAAGAAACCAAAGTGGACCCCATTATCTCCATCCTGGAACAACAAACAAACCTGGCGCCCCTCTACTACCCCACCTTTGGGTGGCACTCTAACACCACCCAATGACCGCCCCTCTCGCCCATACCTTGGCTATTGTCAGCTGTGCAAAGTACAGGGTCACACGGCCAAAAAATGCCCCTCTTTCAAACTCATATCTGTCCAGACAAACCAAACACACAAACCACCCACTCCTTGGCAACCTCGTGCTCACTTTGCAGGGAACACATCATCCTCTCCATCCTGGCTACTAGACAACGGAGCATCTCACCACATTACCTCTGACCTCAACAATCTTTCCCTTCACACTCCTTATAATGGCATGGATGACATAATGATTGGAGATGGAAGCACACTCTCCATCAACCACACGGGTTCCCTCTCCCTCCAAACTCCTACAAAAAATTTTCACTTACATAATGTTTTATGTGTGCCTAGCATGAATAAAAATTTACTTTCTGTTTCTCAGCTTTGTTCCTCCAATGATGTATCTGTTGACTTTTTATCTTCTTCTTTCTTTATGAAGGACTGGAGAATAGGGACAATCCTAATGAAGGGCAAAGCTAAAGATGGGGTATATGAGTGGCCCTCCTCCTCTCCCCTGCTGGCCTTATCCACAATAAAATCCACTGCATCCGAATGGTATCACCGTCTAGGTCATCCGGCTCTTCCTATTCTTAAATTCATGCTATCTAGTAGCAACTTATCTGTGTCATCACCTCCTTCTTCTCTTGATCATTGTAATGCATGTTCTTGTAATAAAATTCACAAACTTTCTTTCTCAAAGTCTACAATTTCCTCTCAATCCCCAATTGAAGTAATCTTCTCGGATGTTTAGACCTCACCCATTTATTCACATGATAGTTTTAAATACTATGTTATATTTATTGATCACTTCACTAAGTACACATGGTTCTATACACTTAAACACAAATCAGATGTCAAATAAGTTTTCATTCGATTCAAAGCCATCGTGGAAAAATTCTTCAACAAAACCATCAAAACACTCTACTCTGACAATGGAGGAGAGTATCTCTCTCTCTCTTCCTTCTTGTTCGTCAATGGCATCTCTCACCTCACCACACCACCACATACACCTGAACACAATGGTCTTTTAGAAAGAAAACACCTTCACATTGTTAAATCTGGTTTTTTGAAACTGGTCTCACACTCCTCTCACATGCTTCTCTTCCTCAACAATTTTGGTCATATTCTTTTGCCATAGTAATATACTTAATCAATCGTATGCCTACCCCACGCCTAATTTGTCTTCTCCTTTTAAAACCATCTTCAACACCCCACCCAATTACTCTAAACTTAAAATCTTCGGCTGTCTCTGCTATTTTTAGCTTCGACCTTATAACAACCATAAACTACAATCCAATTCCAAACCATGTATCTTCCTTGGATACTCCCTCACACAAGGTGCCTATCTCTGCTTTGATCCATCAATATAAAAAATCTATGTGTCAAGACATGCTAAATTTTTTGAATATATTTTTCCCTACAACTCCTTCGCAGCCCCTTCAGCTAACTCCCAACACTCCCACATATCCAGTTGGATTCCACCCCCATTACCAGTTATTCCACCCATGTTACACCAGCCACTCATATCCCCATCTACAACAACAGTGCCTTTGCATCCCTTGTCAAACCCAGCTCTAATTGTTCCACACCTTAAAAACCCTGATATTTCTCCTTCTCCCCAACCTATCACTGTTGTTTCCTCCTCACCTCTCGCTTCTCCTACTAGTTCCTTACCCACTACAACATCCATAAACCTCTCACCAAAATCAGTCTTACTAGTCAACTCTCCTCTTCCCCCGAACTCGACCATACATCTATTACTCAAGCTCTCAAAAATCAGCACTGGTGCCAGTCATGTCTGCCAAATACGATGCTTTGGCTGGGAACCATACATGGGACTTGGTCCCCGCTCTCCCCAACAAAATCTAATTGGCACCAAATGGATATTTAAAACTAAACACAATTATGATGGTTCCATTGACATGTACAAGGCGCACTTGGTAGTTAAAGGCTTCCACCAATAACCAGGAGTCAACTTCCATGACACTTTCAGTCCAGTTGTAAAACCGAGTACTATCCGACTTGTCCTAAGCATTGCCGTAAGCAAGGGCTAGAATCTCAAACACCTAGACGTCAACAATGCTTTCCTCCAAGGTAAACTACATGATGAGGTTTACATGTCACAATTCCAAGGCTTTGTTAATAAAGATCATCCCACTCATGTCTGCAAGCTTCGGAAAGCCATCTACGAGTTGAAACAAGCACCACATGCTTGGTATCAGGAACTCCGCAGCTTCCTACTCTCTGTTGGGTTTCAGAACTCTCTTGCTAATTCCTCCTTATTTGTCTACGCAGCTTCGGGTCATCTCATCTACCTCCTAGTGTACGTTGATGATATCATCATCATCCGTGATACTCCTGAATTGGTGTCTAGTTTTGTTACCTGCCTAGCTCATCGGTTCTTATTGAAAGAACTTGGTCCCTTGCAATATTTTTTGGGAGTTGAACTTATACACAACAAAGAAGGCATTCTTTTATCTCAACGACGATACATTTTGGACCTCTTACATCAAACCAAAATGCTTGAGGCTAAACCGGTTCACACTCCCATTCCCGCTACTCCCACTCTCACTCTCAACTCAGGCAAACCGGTTCACACTCCCATTGGACCTTTGCCAAGCGCCTTCTCCGCTACCTTGCTAGGATCGTCAATGAAGGTCTCCAGCTGTATCGTGACTCACCTCTCCTGCTTCATGCTTTCTCTGATGCCAACTGGGCCTGTGACAAAGATACAATCTGCTCCACTGGCGCATATCTGGTTTATCTTGGTAAAAATCTTGTCTCTTGGACCTCCAAAAACCATAAAACAGTAGCTTAGTCGTCCATTGAATCTGAATACCGTTCTGTTGCTAACACAACTGCGGAACTCAGTTGGTTAAGTTCTCTCCTATCTGAGTTGTGCAATTTTGTTTCTCAGTGCCTTGTTATATACTGTGACAATGTAGGTGCCCTCCATCTCAGCTCCAATCCAGTTTTCCACTCCCGAATGAAGCATGTTGCCATTGATTTTCATTTCATTCGTGATCAACTTCAGTCTGGCAGTCTTCGAGTTGCCCACATGTCCACAGATGATCAGACAGCTGATGCAATCACCAAAGCTCTTCCCCGACAACGGTTTCATAAGCTAAAGGTCAAGTTTGGAATTCGTTCTCGACCTCCAGCTTAAGGGGCATATTGGATAAGCATCATCTCCAGCAACTAACTCCATCTGCAGAATCCACTTTTTAAATTCAAATAACCCAACTGATATAATCTCCATTTCAAATTCAAACTTAAGATAAGTTGATAACTATTTGTATCTTATTCTTATCTAGGATCAGCTGATTCTTTTTCTTGTATAAATTTCAAAACGTAAATCAATACAAGTACAGTGGTTTTTCCTTCTGCAACTCTACATCTTGTTAGGAGCAACCAAGGTCGAAGCAGTGGATGATGCCCTCGTAGTCCGTGATAAAAATGTTGGGCGAGATCTGGTCAAAGTTGCAAGCTACACAACACTGCATGAAGACCCAGTGCGACAAAAGTCATAGAGAGGTTGAATTCGATATCAGCGACTAGGTTTGGCTTCGCCTCCACCCACACCGACAATTATCCTTGGATGGGAGACAACGCCACAAACTCCGGCCCAAGTTCTACGGCCCATTTCAAATCATCCAACGGATTGGTTCAGTGGCCTATCAGTTACGATTGCCCGACAACGCCAAAATACATAACATCTTTCATGTCTCTTTACTTAAGGCACACAAGGGTGACCCACCGCTCCAGCAAGCACCATTACCATTGATCTCAGAAAGTCGAGTCATTTCGACCCAACAACAATTTTGCGTTCCCGCTTGAATAAGGGAAATTGGGAGTTACTTGTTCAATGGGCTGGCACGGAGACAACCGATCCAACTTGGGAAACACTGGACACTTTTCAAGAGGCTTACCCTGATTTCGAGCTCAAAGACAAGCTCATTTCTCAAAAAGGGAGTGGTGTTATGGATGCATTCATAGGGAAGACATATACGCGAAGGCAGGCACAAAACTAAGAAACAAACGCAGTGCAGGAAGTCGAATAGGAATAGGAAATTGAAGTCGAAAAGGAAAAGGAAATTTGTTTTCAACTGGAATAGGAATTCTATTATAATAGAGTTAATTTAGGAGAGACAAACGCTACATATTGAGGATTTACAAAGGAATGAAGGCAGGCAATATTTTCACAAAATTAATCGAGATCAGATTCTCTTTCTTGAAGAGGTCTCAGGTATTCAAGTCCCTGTAACGAGATGATCTTCGCCTTTCATCATAGGGAGAAAGAACGAGAATAAGGGAAAGTTTTCTCTCTGTGGCATTGATTTTTCAATATATCGACCGATCACCCGAGCCTAGACCAAACCCAAAAACAAAAGTTCCCGTTGGAACGAGTTTCACGTACCAGTACTTGTTTCCATGACCTTGAACGTGATTGAGACACCAAATTCCAATGTAATGATTCCTAACGACTTGATCCTTTGTCTTCCTTACCAGTTTCCTTTCTTGGATTTGTACGCCTCGTTTCCTGAGCATATTCCGCTTCTTCTATTACGTGCCTTCTAAGTTTGTTTATATACATTCAAGTACCGTTATAGGATCAAGGGATTGGCTACTTGTCCCGTAGTTATGGATAAAAAGTAGTAGATCAAAAAGTGTTGAGACTAGAGACTCATCCAAGAAATTTCTCTGCACGTTCAACTCATAATCGAGTACTTAACAACGATTAACACAATCTATCATTATATGATTAATACACAGATACAAAAAGTAACAGAAACACGAGTTCCGATGGGTCAGCATCAGTTATCACACAAAAGCATCAATACATCTCGGTAAATCCTGAACTAAGCATACTGCGAGAACATTAAAAAGAGAAGCAAAACATGGCAAACCAACTTCACGGCATCAGGCAATGCTTTTACTTATTCTTTTGCTAATCATAGTAATTCATACACAAACAGGAACAAGGAGAGTTGCTATCTTCTTGTGGACGGGGTTTGAGTTCCTTTTAAGTTGTAAGGATAGGTGGGAGGTAATCAGACTTGGTGCCAAGAACCCTTGCTTTAGTATCTGGGATGAACTCGGTTCCAGGCAGCTCTGTTACATCTCCTTCATTGGTGACTGCAATAGGGTAGCGGAGTAAATGACCAGGTAGGTCATGCTCGAGGGTCTCACTTGAAAACAGATCCCAGTATTTGTCAGCAATTTGGTTCACCTTCCTGACACATTCTTCATTTTCTGGATGAGTGAATGTGTCATCAAGCATTCCAAGGTGCTCATACCATAATGCCATGCGGAAACCATGGACTTGACCTCGTGCCGGTTGCCTGGCTGCCAAGTGATATGGTTGGTAGGCTCCCATAGCTATTTCAGAGTCTCGTGCGCCATCCATTGACCTCTGGTTAATGTTGGCAGATCCAACAATGATATATTCATCGTCAACTGCAAAAGCCATATTTGGAAGATCATTAAACTGAATTCTAAGCAACAAAGAAATGATACAAAACTGAAGGAACAAGATGTATTACAGTGATCCTAGAGTTAAATATCCTAAGAAAAATTATTTTCAATTCCTATCTAAGATGTATTCCTAATTATATGCACTTTGCAGACATCCTATGAAAGCCTTAAAGCTTAAAAGATCTCCAACTATAGGTGGTCTGTGCAATGACACAGAACAATAGCAAGATTGAAGCCATAAACCAACTGAGGTGGATCAGGTAAACATTCAGCAACAAGATAAGTCAATGCAATCACTCACCAATCATCATCTTTGCATGAACATAAATCATGAAACGACGAGCCTCCTGAGCTCTTATATAATCAGAATCAGGTTCTGGTTTTTCTGATGGCTCATATTCTCCGTGCTTCTTCACCTCACGATTGCCAAGGCAAAAGAATGTCAGGTAGTTTCGAGGATCGTCCTCAATTCCCTTGGCTCTAAGAGCCTGCACAACATCTTTATACATCATGTCCATCGTCCTCCTCTGCCAATCTAATATTGCCTGAACTGACCCACTTTCTGGGATTCCTTCAGGCCACAATGGGACAACAACATACACTCTGAACGCCTCCCCTGCCTCAATCTTGCTGACTATCTTAAGTGAAAGTTCCTTAGGAATTACATGCAAAGCATTAATCTCCTCAGGTTTAATGCCATCAGGATTCCATGCAAAAGAACTTCCAAGAAAATATTGGTTTTCAATGTAGATGAAATTCTTTGCCCGTCGAATAGCATTAATATAGGCATCTTGAATGCTTCGGTCAATAATATTATCCTTCCCACTGACAAGCCCAGCTCTTGCAGCATCTTCAGGTGTCTCAGGGAAACCAAATGCAGCACCACCATCAATGGATCTAAACAATTGGACATTCCATGTCTCAGGATCATCAGGATACATAACTGGAGATGGGGGGATGATGACATTTTCCAGCTCTCTCAGCTTAACAAGTAGATCTTTACCACCTTGTTTTCTCCATCTCTGCTCAAAGTTAAACAAAACATCCCAAGCAATAGGTCCTTCAAGCCTGGAGTGGATGTCATGCCAAGGTTCTCTTGGACCACCTTTTGTGATTGCAGCCCCAGTAAAGTTGGGCTGATGGAAATCATCATGGTGTGCAGTGTCCAATGTCCTGAATAAGGAATGGAAGGGAGTATCATATCTGCCGTCACATAGATCAATACCCCCAACAAAACTAACAATTCTTCTCCTTTCTGGATCTCCATTAGGCAATGGACTGTCAACCACCACAATCTTTTGGTGATGAGTAAACATGGTAGAGATCTGCAGATCCTGAACTATGCTTCCACCATCATCAGGATTTCGAGGGCACAAGACACAGTGGACATCAGTGTCTCGGAAAAACTGTTCAGTTTCTTCATCGTGGGTTGCCATCAATCCATCCTTTTTCAGTAATCCAACAGAGGTTCTATCATCCCAAACAAGCATAAGGACCCTAACACCTTCACTTGCCTTCTTCTTCAGAAGCTCACCAAGAGTGATATCTCCTCCGGGCTTTGGCCTCCTAGAATCCCTTATCAAGGTTATTTCAGTGTAAACAGACCAGCCAGTGATATAGATAAAGTGCTTGGCATTTGTGATGGCATCAAAAACATCTTCCCAACATCTGTGGGGCTCATAGTACTTTCCTCCGTCAAGGGGGATCTTTGGGATAAATTTATCTGGGATATGAGCATCTTGGTACAGAGAAACCTTACATCCCTGTCTTTGTGAGTAGAATGTGTAAGGTACCCCAGGAAATTTTGGACTTCTGACACCCCGACCAAAATTTCGGTCCTTTGTAACATCAAAGAATTGTAGCTTCACATGAATTTTAGAGCCCCCATGAATAGGGTTCTTATCTTCATCCAAAATCTCAACCCACCTATCTATTTCTTCCCCATCCAAAAGTTCTTCAACAGGGACATATGCTCTTCCAATTAACGTTGCTCCGATGGGGTTGTCATCCTTGACAGTGAATATGACATTTGAAGCCAAATGAGCAGCGTAAATATGAAATGACTCATACCATCTAGGATTTTTACGCTCATTTTCAAGTATTCTGGTTCTCCCAACTCTAGCCTTTTCCAGATCGATAGTCGCATAGAGTTTACTAATTCCACCCCCAACACCAACAGTTTCCTGAATGTTTTCCATGAGCTGCAAGGAAAGCCTTCAATGAGCTATAAAGGGTAGACAAAAGGAAGTACCAGGTGGAATTCAAGTTAGATACCTTTCAATGAGCAGTAGTATAAATCCTTCGGTACGACCAAACACTAAATATACAATCCACCACTAGATATATGTAACTTAATGAGGCGAGAAAGTTATCCAGCCTTTCAGTAAGGTTTAACATGCAGGCCAAACAGGTACAAATAAAACCAAGAAGAGTAAATTCATGTAACACGTCATTTATGTCTTGCACAGAAGAATGAAAAAATGCAGTTTGATTTACACTCCTGTTCACAAACAAAAACATTTTCTGTTTCCTCAGAAGCTAATGCTCATTGTATCATCTAAAAGAACATTATATGGAGTCCAACATAACTCATTACACAAAGACAAATGAATTTACAGAGAAGCCTAAGGGGATGTGATGCTTCAAACGGCAAAACAACAATTACAGTACAATCCAATAGTGCAATATTAAAGATGGTAAAGGGACGTAGAGAATCACGTCAATATTGAACTTCTAGCATCGGCATTATTTATTTTTTAAAAAAAAGGCAAATCTGATGATAAAGGCAAAAAAGCAGTTCAGATTACAAGATGATGTGTATAAGATTAAAAACAGGTTTAAAGTTCACAAAGGATATACTGAAAAAAGAATCTTGAGGTTTAACATCAACACAGATATTTTTGAACATGATAACAGTTTGAAAAACAATAACACTCCTACGTCAACCTCATTATGCAAAGGCTTTTACCATCTTGAGAAGGAAGGCCAAAAGGATTCTTTAAAACACTGTCAGCGAACAAAAAGAAGTTACCTTTGAGCACAAAACAATTACTCAAGTATTAAGGAGCTCATCACCCATTGCACAAACAGGACCTCTGTTCTCAAAACGAAATTGTAATAATCAACCAGAGAAACTAAGTAATTTCTGTCATCATAAATAAGCCCCAAAAAAGGGCCAGAAAATGAGGTAATCTACCAAACAAGGAAATAAAAAGGAAAGAACTATGTTACTAATTTCTGCAAAAAAAGAAATAGACTAAAAGTATGCTAGACAGCACCATTAACTTTGCATAATATTTCTAACTCAAGTCCAAGCAAATCACAGATTAAAACTAACGATTATATAGACAGCAAATAGCATTACCTGATTCAGATCGACTAAAAGAGACCGAAAACAAAAAGAAAAATTTATACCTTCCTGAAGAAGTGGGGTCCTCCTCCACTTTCAATCTTATCCACCTCATAGATCGTGGCATGCAGAGTCCCGTGAAGCAATATTTGCGCCATTTTTCACCTGTAATATCCTAAAAATAAATCAATCCATCAAAGCACACAATCCCATGATCATACACACTAGGAATACATCCAATTGTGTGTGCACGTCAGTGACTGTGATTTAATAGACTCTTTGCGTAGAAAAGGTCAACGTAAAAGATCACTCTTTATATCTACTTGTCCTTCTAAGTTCGTAGCAATGAATTAACAGGACTAAGATCAGTTGATAAAAGATTAGAACTCTTCTGAAATTTGGCACCGAACAACTAAAAAGAAAAAGAAAATACCCAGAAAAGAAAACCCAAAATGGATGATGATGGTCGTTCTACATCTTAGTTCCTAGCATTGAACTAGCAACACAGGTTAAGATCAGTTCATAAAAGATCAAAACTTTTCTGAAACTACACACCAGAAAATAAAAGGAGAAAACACCCAGAAAAGATAACACGGAACGGATGATGATGATGAACAGTTTCACGGTAAATTATCTTCGAACCCACAGATTTGAGATCACTCAAGTGACAAAGTAGAAAAGAAGATCAGCAACAGTACCTTCACTCAAAGAGACACAGCTGGAAAATAAGATCTGTGATCCGATGGATGCTCTTTGAGCTTATATGTATGCAGTGAGGATAATATAATTTATAAAGTGAGAGAATGTGAAAAGGGTGAAATTGAGAGAGAAATGCAAGAAGGAAGCTCCCTAGTCCCCAGAGGTGGAGCCGACTGACAATTGATATATTCTAATTATTTATCGAAATATTATTTTTTTATAATAGAAATGTTTATTTAATAATACTTAATATTAATTATATAATTAATATCTTTTTAATTATTTTATTTTTTAATACCTTATGTTCTTGTTATAGCAAATCATGGCTAATAAAAGCCAAAATATTCTTGACTTCCTAAACATGCAATCTCTATCCTACGTTTTAATACAACGATTCTAAGTTTACCTTAAAAACGTATTTTTAGTCCAACAAATCTTATTAAGATTATTGCCAAAAACAAGTCTTTTCTCACGAACGCTAACTAAGACTCTATCCTAAGAGTCTTAGAGGAGATAAATATAGAACTCCAAGATACCTCAAGTTTTTCGCACAAAAAATCATGAAATACTAATTAGTCTGTTGTTGATTGATCACTGACCCTGTTCAATGTTCTGTTCTTATAAGTCTCAAGTTCTTTAGTAGTTTCAATTCTTACACTGCCGCTAAAAACGAGACGTCCGTAATTAATCCAACCAAGGAGTATACTCAAGAGCTAGACGATCATCATCAGGAAAAAATCTCCCCCTTCC
>JANZXR010000005.1:4892670-4904589 GCA_027575705.1 Erythroxylum echinodendron | reverse complement strand
AATAGAATCAGCTATTAGTTAACAGCTGATAGAATCAGCTAACAGCTAATGCAATCAGCTGATTGCCAAACAGGGCCTATGTTAATTTTGCTCGTCTAAAATCACAGGTCCCAAGGGTCATAATTTTTTGTTGTTATAGATTAGCAACATTTTGAGTAGCCATGAACCAAGTGTTGTATTATTATTATTATTATTATTATTATTATTACATGTTATATTTTTAATAGATTTATAAACTTAATTTTTGTAAAATTAAATATATAAAATTTAAATTTTTATAAAAATATTTAAAAAATATTAAAATATAATACTTATGTCATTAAATTTTTTAAAACATGCCTTTATAAATTATTTTATACATAAACAGCTAATATTAAATAGCTAATTTTATCAAATATTTCTATCATACAATTAATATAATCTTATACTTAAATTAACTGATATAATCGACTTTCTAACTGACAGCCAATATGATTAGCTATGAGTTGGTTGCCCAAAAGAGGGCCTTTGTATCAACTTCGTCAGATTCTTCTACTTATATCAGCGTTCAAGAGCTGACAACTCCCACTTCTCAAAGATAGGGAGGATAACAGTCTCTTGCACACAGTCCTGACAAATGGGTGCATTGTGATTGGGTGGATTTTGGTTGCCAGTCTGCTGCTGTTCGGGATTATCACGCAGCACGACGTTGTGTTTCAGGAATGGACAAAAGACAGGAGTTGGGATCGAGTGCTATGGTTAGAAACTGACCTTGCCTTGTTTGGAATTCTGGTAACTGTTTTAGTGTGGCGATGCCTCCACACTTGCAAATCCATAATTACCTCTCGTAAGGTTGCGTCCATTGAAATGGTGGAGGTGGAACGACAAGAAGTCGTAACTCAAGCCCATGAGCTCACCCAAGTCCAACCGTGACTCTTATCAGATTCTCTTATGTAACTACATGCGATGATCTTTGGGTGAAGGAGATCTTCTCGGGGAAGATTTCAAATTTTCCAATTCCTACTGTATTTATTTATTATATTTATTTCCATTTTTTTAGTTGAACGCTTCATTTTTAAGTTTTGATTAAATATATTAAATAATTTTCTAAGCATATTTTAATCATATACTCTTAATAAATACAAATTATTTAACAAATCCAAACCGACCTAGAATCAAGTAATCAATCACTTGTTTTGAATAAATTATTTAACAAAATTTTAAATCCCAATTTATTTTTTTAGTAATATTAAAACCTAAATGGTAATTGTAGATTTTTTAAAATTTTAATTAAGTTAAGTTAAACAAATTTAAGATTTAAAATATTTAATTGATATTAAACCGTTATAAAATTAATTATCGATTGAATAAAATTAAAAAATTTAAAATATGATTAAAAGGGAGCTGAATTCGACGTAAATGCAATACACTTGGTTGCTTGTTACAAACTGCTTTTTCCGTAATAGTTGGATGTCGAGATTAAGGAACTTTATCCACGGTGAAATTAATTTGAGCCTATAAAAATTGAAAAAAATGAATAGAAAGAACTTATAGTTTAATTAAAAAATGTCAAATAAAAGTTAATTTATTTATTTTAATTTATAAAAATTGAATAATTTATTTACAATTTTAATAATAAAAATTATTAGAGTAAATCAAACTATAAAATTAAAAATGAAACTAAAAATATCAATCACATCACGATATAATATTTTGCTACAATCTTGACCATATAAAGCAAACAAAAAATGGAAAATTTAGTTATGATTAGAAATAAATTTTTTGTATTTAAAAAATTGAGTCCTTTTAATTGGGTGATAAAATATAAATTGAACTTGTTATAAAATTAGAGATGTTAGAATGGGCCGATTGATCGGGCCATGAGTAAGTCACGAGTAACTATTACTTTCAAAATGACATTATTTTAAAAAAAAAATTTTTAAAAATAATGACAGGATTAGCTGGTCTGGCCTACCAAGTTACTGGCCCGATTCAACCTGACCTATTGATATATCTGTATAAAATATATTATTCAAAATTTAGAGGGGCTTTTTTTTTATAACAGAGGCTTAAAGTTTGGGGTTTTTTTTAAATAACAGAGGCTTAAAGTTTAGGTTTGAACCCAATCAGGTATTAGGCCCAGCAAAGCTACATAATCAATGTTCCACTCCTGCGCTTTGTCACAAGTCCTTACAGCGTTGTTGTCATTTCAAACCTAGGCGGACAAAGGAACAAAATTTCCTGTGTTCCGGATCCTTTTAACTAGTAGGTACTCCAATTCTCTTGTAGTTTAAAATCCCACTTGCGATCCTTTTTTTTACTTTGGATAGGTCCTGGGCATGCATGATTGGTTCTTTCTTGAATTGTAGAATGTTTGATGTTTTGCCTCAATGAAGCTTGCCGTAATTTTGCTCATGAAGTGTCCCTTGTTAGCTTATTGTAGGAGGCGAAACCAACCTTTTTAATCATTGAATTTGAGTGGTAACTGTTGTTTAATTCTAGTTTCAGTATTTCTTTTCTTTCTCAAATCCATCCCAGAAGCGCTTCCTTCTTGCGTTGCCATTCAACACCGTTGATTCTCTGAATGGTTTCGATTATACAATTGGGTTGTTTTCGTTTCTCAGAAAAAAGAATTTAATTTGCTTATATTCTCGAATTCAGTGTTGAAGTTCGGCAAAGCATTTACTGTTTCGGCCCTGGTCATTGGAAGTTTTGATCTTGTTGTTGGTTGCATATTTGGGTTATGTATACTGAAGCAGGAATCATGTTGTGATTTGTGATGGTCATCCTACTTGGTTGTGGTGAAAAAGAAATTGCTTGCTGTTTGCTTCATGCTTATTCAATGCAACAATCATGCACTCGCACAATACTAGGGGGCTGAAGTTAATAGAGCTTGCATAGATTGTGACAGCTATATTTCGTCTATTTGGGTTGCCGTATTGAGGATGTTGTTCTTCATATTTTTTTTAGTTGATTGCTGCGATGCCATTATATGGTATATTCGCAACATGTTTGAGAATTATATACCAAAAGCGTATGATTTTGTTCAGTTTTTGTAACCTTCTCTATGAATTTGGAGCTTTGCACCACTGATTGACAGAAAGTCATGTTGTTACTTATTTCTGCTTCTGATTTATTAGTTAGTGTGTAGGAGAATCTAAGATTCAGTTTGTTTGATTAGGAATGAGCCGTTCACAAGGGCCTTCTTCTCTTAAACGGCCGCGGCTGGGGTCGAACTCTACAACTCAGACCCTGACAGAACATGAGCGCATAGTTTATGAGCTGATCCGAAGCAAGCAAGATATGGGAATTTGGACAAGAGATGTGAAACGAGAAACCAATCTGCAAGACACTGTGGTTAATAAATCCATTAAGGCACTTCAAGCAAAGAATCTGATAAAGGAAGTGGTGAACATTCAAAGCAAGGGGAGGAAACATTACATGGCAGCAGAATTTGAACCATCAAAGGAAATCAGCGGAGGGGCTTGGTATGTTGAAGGTAATCTTCACACAGAGTTTATTGAGATTTTGGAAAAGCTTTGTGTGAAGCAAGTTGAGCGATTGAAAATTGCTACTTTGGAGGGGTTACATGATTCCATCAAAAGAAGTGGAGCATTAAATGTTGACTTAACCAAGCAACAAATTGAACAGATTTTAAGGGCTTTGGTTTTGGACGACAAGATCATGGAAGTAAAGAGTAATGGTTTAGGTGATTTCACTCGTATTCCAGTTGGGAAAGTTTGCTATAAGTGTGTTAGTAAGGCAGGTCCAAAAATAGGGGCAATGGCTTCCATCCCCTGTGGAGTTTGTCCCCGAATTAATGAATGTACACCAAATGGTGTCATTTCCCCATATACTTGTGTATACTACACGAAATGGTTGGAATTTTAACTTGTATCAGCTGGCTATGAAATTTGTCGCTTTCTCTTGCAGAAACATGCCTCAAAATTCATTCAGGAATGTCAATGATGGTATCTGAGTTCTACATTTCTAGTATTGATGTTTCAAGCTCTCCTATGATAATTAGGCTCTAGTAGTAAAAGCAACCCATATAAATCAAAGTAACCTGTACAGATCTTACAAGATATGATGGAACCAATGTTAGATTCTCATCCGATAATCACTTTAGTATTGTATACAAGTCGCAACTTGGTGAGAATTATTGGGAAATGAAACATATCACAATGGGAGGTTTGTACATTTTTCTTTGTGGTTTACTACAAAAACCCCCCCTTTGGATCTTCTTTCGCTAAACAAATTATTGACATGGATTTGGTAGGAATGACAAATTTGCTGTAATTCAATGTGATTTGAAGTTATCGCATAAAGTATGAATTGATCAAAATTTGACAAATTTTTTGAATTTAAGTTGGATTTATTTAAAATTAATTAATTTTAAATTTGATTTAATGAATTTAAATTTAATAAATATTTTGAGTTTAAATCAAACTATTTTGAAATCCATGATCAAGCTAAATTTATATCAATTTGGTAAAGTTTAGATTAGGGTTTTAGAAGTCCCAGGTTCGATTCAGTTTCAACCCTATTTACTGGATGGATGAGGATGCCTTACTGACTGTGATATGCCTTGGCACAAGTCTCTGTATTCACAAGTCATGGGTGTGGAAGAACTTGGCACGTGGTCCTTGTAGTAATCACACCCACTCTTTTGGACCTGCCTCAATTAATACTCGAAGTTGACACTTAGTAGCAGCTTAATGCAAGCACTTGGACTCGAAATTTCATATTCCCATATTAACACAAAGCCGTTGCTGCAATTGGGATTTCTCTCTTATCTGGCAATCTCTCCTTTGGCAAGAACACAAAAGTTTGTGTGTAATGGCCTGCCTGTCCTCCCTTTGCTAGATAATTCTTCTTCTTCTGTGTTGAATTTATATGAACAGATCCAACCCAAAAGTCCCAGGCACGTTCTAAGGCAAAACCAAAAGCTTATCCTAGTCAGGATTAAGAAAATGATCACTGGAACAGCAATGATCTCTTTGTTCTACTTGGCTTTCTTTCTCGATCTCTCAGAAGCTAGGCGCATCCTTCCACTGCCACACACTCTCAGATCCTTCAAGATCAACACAACCCAGGTACACATACTTCTGA
Organism: Erythroxylum echinodendron; assembly: GCA_027575705.1. Lineage (NCBI taxonomy): Eukaryota > Viridiplantae > Streptophyta > Magnoliopsida > Malpighiales > Erythroxylaceae > Erythroxylum > Erythroxylum echinodendron. Next base: position 4,899,498 of record JANZXR010000005.1, on the reverse strand, counting down.
TCTCTTATTTTGATTTGGTTTTTCCTTCAATATCGAATCTGCCCATCAGTGGATAGTGAGTAAAAAGTTTATTCCTTTTCGTCATCATTTTCCATGTCCTTTATGTGTTCATTGCAGGTTGCCACAAGCTGTTCTTACAGAGTCAAGATAAGTACAAGCTGTTCTTCGACCAGGTACACAAGAGATCAGATTAGCCTCGCATTTGGAGATGCTTATGGAAATCAGGTTCATGAATTCAGCTCCAAGAAACCCCTTTTTTAACTCATCAATCTGTTCTTGTCTCTTTTAAGAGTAGTAAACTAATGTTCTGCAATTGTAACAGGTATACGCTCCAAGACTAGATGATCCTCATACAAGAGCATTTGAGAGCTGTTCAACAGACACGTTTCAGATAAATGGGCCGTGCACGTATCAGATATGCTACTTGTACCTCTACAGATATGGCTACGATGGGTGGAAACCCAAGACTGTCACCGTCTACGGCCATTATATCTCGCCTGCTACATTTTCCTACAACACTTTCATCCCAAATGCTATTTGGTATGGCTTTAACTATTGTAATGCTGGCTTCTTCTCAGCTACTTGACCAACTTGTAACATCTCACCAACTTGAAAATGTTTGGTTTTCGGCTGTAGTTACAATTTTTATGTCTTTGGTTTACCTAAGGAACTCAATGCAAGGAGCTTGTTCATCTTGTAAGAACAGACTCAGTTTCAATGCAATTATGAGATTTATATTCATATTCAACAATAATTTATGGCTGTAATTACTCATTAAGCTTACAATTAAACAACTTATATTAGTCGACTTAATTAACGAATTAACTATTTAAATTTATTTAATAGATTCAATTTATTTAGGTATGGGTTTACCTCTTTATTAAATAGAGATAAGATTGTGTATTATTGAATTTCTCTAAACTTTACGTTTCAGTGGGACAACAACTATGTGTTGACGGTGATGATGATGATCAATCTAAATTTAGTATATTTTATTATTAATTTATTATCTTTTTTTAGATTTTAAATAAATTATATTTCTTTGTATGTCCATTCAAATTTGCAACTTTTAAATTAAAAAGATTTGGTCCAATCATTTTTATAAACAAAATTATGCAAAGTAGAAAAAGGTTATTATTTCATTAATATTGTTATTTGTAATAGTTAAAAAATTAATTTATTCGGTCAATTTAACCATTAAAATTTTTTATTATTTAACTTTTTGATTTGATTTTTTTTGTATTTGATTTATTTTAATAAATCTTATTATTAAAGATTGATCTATTTATTAATTAATAATTCAATTTTTATAAATTAACAATTTTTATAAATTGAAATAAAAAATTTAATTTTTTATTTAACGATATTTTTTAATTAATTTTAAATTTTTAAATTTTTTACAAAATTATATCTCAGTCATTCATATTTCATGAATCAATTGGACCATTTGAGGATACACTCAAGGACTCCCTTGGCAATTTCAAACGACAAACACATTACCAATAATAGCCCCACTCCTTACAGTGAAATAAAACAAAGAGCATTTTTTGTAGAGGCTAATTTTGACATTTACAAACTCTTCATCTTTCCCTATATCCTCTGTTCAACCCTAAACTTCAATTTCCCTTTTACTTTCCTAATCCAATTTCGTTAAACTCCCTAGCTAAACCCTACTCTTCTCTCTTGGAGCTCTAAGGGTGAGCCTCGCAAAAAACTTTGGACTGTTGCGACTCACAAGACCCTAACTCATGGATTAACTGTGCTTGTTTGGTTGTGTGTGTAGGGAAAATGGGTGAAGTGAAAGACAACGACGCTTACGAGGAGGAGCTGCTTGATTACGAGGAAGAAGAAGAAAAAGCCCCTGACTCCGTCTCTGGAAAAGCCGGAGCTGAGTCTGCTAAGAAGTATATTTCTATCTCTGTCTCATTATTAGGTGTTTTTACATTAGGTATTTGATTTCTGTTTGGCTGCTGAAAAAGCGTGGAGATCTAGAAGAAAAGAAATGGTTTTTACTCTGTACAGGAATGCTTCCTTTTGATGGCTATGCTGACTTAAGTTCATGAGAGTGAATTAGAAAAGAGAATAATAAGAAATCTTATTCCGCTCAAAGTGCTTGGATTAGTGTTTGATGTTTTAATTATTGTAAAGTATGGGTGTGGAATCAATGAGCACGAGTGTTTGACATTCTTGCTTATCCTAAGTACCTTGGAAATGTGATACATAATTTTCTTGCACTGCAGGGGCTATGTTGGTATTCATAGTTCAGGCTTCAGAGACTTTCTTTTGAAACCGGAGCTTCTACGAGCCATTGTAGATTCAGGATTTGAGCATCCTTCTGAAGGCAAAGTCTTTAGTTCTTTATATTAAACTTGTTGACTTGAACTTTTAGATACTTTGATGTGACTACTGCATGCCTATTTTTCACTCATCTTTTTTGCCCGTTCTTTTCCAATTAATCCCCCTCAAACTTTACTCTTGATGCAATGCCTATTTTCTGTTTACGTAGATGCTGTAAATCTGTATTTAGGGTGCCTTTTATTTGCCAAAAAATTTTTGAAGCAACTTTGATACATTTCAAAAGAAGTGACCACAGAAGGAAAAAAAATGATACGTATAAGTTGAGATTCTTATTTATGATGAGTGTTGTTATTTTTGCAGGTAATGACTACTAACTGTTCTCATCATTTCAACAAAAACTTGGTCTTGGTAAACCGTTCCATTAAAAGGATCTGGAAGGTCCATGTACTTACTGAGGATTCAACTACAATTTTGTTTGCTTTATCATCAGTGCAACACGAGTGCATCCCTCAAGCTATTCTTGGAATGGATGTCATCTGTCAAGCAAAATCTGGGATGGGGAAGACTGCTGTTTTTGTTCTCTCCACTCTGCAGCAAATTGAGCCTGTTGCGGGTCAAGTTGCAGCGCTTGTGCTTTGTCATACAAGAGAATTAGCTTACCAGGTATGTGTACCAGTTAGATATTTTGCTTTTGGAAATATTATTATGTCCACGACCTAAAGTCTATTATCCATTTGAGAGTTTGGCTTTGTTTATAAGATATTTGATCTGTTACTTTGTAGATTTGCCATGAATTTGAGAGGTTCAGTACCTACCTTCCTGATATAAAGGTTGCTGTCTTCTATGGTGGTGTGAACATCAAGGTTCACAAGGACTTGCTGAAAAATGAATGTCCACATATCGTGGTTGGAACTCCTGGAAGAGTACTAGCTCTGGCAAGAGATAAAGAGCTTGGATTGAAGAATGTGAGACATTTCATACTAGATGAGTGTGACAAGATGCTTGAATCGCTTGGTATGTTGTACATTGTCCACTGGATAAAAAAAAAACACTGTTTTCTCTTATATATATGTGATCTAATTTTTATTTTTTTGTATCTTATTCAGACATGAGGAGAGATGTTCAGGAGATCTTTAAGATGACCCCTCATGATAAGCAAGTTATGATGTTTTCAGCAACTCTAAGCAAGGAAATCCGACCTGTTTGCAAGAAGTTTATGCAAGATGTAACAATCTTTTACCATTTTAAGCATTATATTTCCCTTTCTCCTATATATTCAACAACTGGTCTGTGCTTGAGGTACAAGATTGATCACTGGGTCATGCATTATATCCTACTTGTTAGTTTGAAAGAAGAAAATTTTTTGTGACAGCCTCTAATAATTACATCTTTTGTTGGGACTTTAGTTGGCATCAGGAGCATACAAATACGGTTTCTAAATTATTTGTTTCTTTAAATATTTGAGAATGCTAGATGTATGGCTTTCTTTAACTCTGTATTTGTGTCTTTTCAGCCAATGGAAATTTATGTTGATGATGAGGCCAAGTTGACCCTTCATGGTCTTGTGCAGGTATGTGTAAAACTTTCTAACAAAATTTTTCCTATTGATCATTGTTTTGCGCTCATTGAGTACTGTCTTTCTTTGACAGCATTACATCAAGTTAACTGAGATGGAGAAGAATCGCAAATTGAACGACTTGCTTGATGCTTTAGACTTCAATCAAGTTGTCATTTTTGTGAAAAGTGTGAGCAGAGCAGCTGAATTAAACAAATTACTTGTGGAGTGCAACTTCCCTTCAATCTGCATTCACTCTGGAATGTCTCAGCAAGAAAGGTAAACACTGTGTTGCCATACATTGTATTGAAATCGTTTTAGTTGTAAAGAAAGGCTTTGTAAGGGTTCTCATGGTTTTGTAAGATGTTGTGTTATACCAAACTTCTTAGTCACTACAACAAAGTAGATTGTGGAATTTTATGCTAGTTTCACAATTTGCTCTAGTCTAGTGAGTTAGGGATGGTATTGCATTTCAAAGTTACTATTCTTGATTAAAGTCAATTTATTTGTCTAAAAGAGGTTTATTGGCCATTAGCATTTATTTGCTTACGGTGGTTAAAAACATACCTGTAAATGGAAGACCACGGGGTTTGAAACATGAAAGTCCTGACCCTAAGACGTAGGTGGAGAATAGTGTTAAGGTACAAATTTTTTTATGAAATAACAAAATTTTCCAGTTAGATATTTTTCTTAAAACATACATTAGACTGATCAGCTTCCTGTTTCATATGTCATATCAAGCTTATGCTGGTATTTTTCTTTAATCATCTGTACGTTTTAAAATTTGTGTGGTTATTTCAGAAAATTTTCCCAGCAATTCATGTCAAGAGTTAAAAGTTAAGGTTCTTAGTTATTTAATGTGATAAATGTTGTTTTTTTTTTTTTGAATGGCAGAGATGAACCAAAAATGTACTACATTCTGTCCTCTACATGATGTCTGAATTTACAGATGTGGCTGACAGATTGTGTTTTTTCTGCTTTATAGATTGACTAGATATAAGAGTTTCAAGGAGGGTCATAAACGTATTCTTGTGGCAACTGATTTGGTTGGAAGGGGAATTGACATTGAGCGTGTAAACATTGTTATCAACTATGACATGCCAGATTCTGCTGATACTTATCTTCACAGGGTTAGTGACCAGTTGCATTATTCAATTAATCTTAAATTTCTTTCCAGTTAATTGATGTATATGTCATTTCTTCTGATTATAAATGACCTGTTATTTATCTTTATGCAGGTGGGAAGAGCTGGTAGGTTTGGTACAAAGGGCCTTGCAATTACGTTTGTTTCATCTGCATCTGATTCTGATGTACTAAATCAGGTAGCCTTCCCCGCTTTCCTTATTCTTATTTCTTGACACTCATCGAATTTCTTAAAATGTCTGGCTATTTACTCCTACTTGTATACATAATGTGAAAACAGGTTCAGGCAAGGTTTGAAGTGGATATAAAGGAGCTTCCTGAACAGATTGATACTTCCACATACAGTAAGATCTCTTCATCAATGTTATTCATGGAAAAGAAAATAAAACAGAATCTGGAGAGTTAGTAAATGTTTTTACCGTTAGGTGAGATGGAACTGAAAAAGGTTCATGGTCCTAATGAGTGTCAACATTTTGTTTACACTTTTTAGCTTCATAGGTTTTTGATCGACATGGTTTTGCTTTATTCTGAATGGTTGCGTTTTTCTGATACTGATTGTTCCTTTGTTTCTTTTGGTTAACAAACATATATTTGGACTCAATTAGGTAAAATGACCTTAACCCCCAAGTCTTGGAACAATTCCTAGCTATAGCATCAGCTTCACTATCCTTAACTCATCCGCTGTCAAAGAAACTACTTTAACAATGACCTTAACTCATGGATATTCATTTACTGTATCCTTTGAATCTAATAATTTCATTGTCTTGAACGCAGTGCCATCATGATCCGGACTGTGAGTGCCGTGCTTTGATCAAAGGAACAAACAGCTTTCATCTGTTCTCTAGTAATGTCGTAGGGTTTGATTTGGGAGTTTATTATGAGAAAAGAAGTTGGATTAGTCAAAAGATTGGTTCAAGTTAAAACATTGTTCATTTCTGGATAGTGTTTAGGACATTTTTGCTTATTGAATGGTCCCTTGTTATTGTTTACTCGTTCTATTTCTGTATTGTATTTTATGTCAGACTTTCCTGCTAGGGTACTTTTGTCATCGTAGTTATAGCATGCTATATACCATTCGTTCACTGCATCCTATAATCTTTATGAGCAACGGAAATTTGGTACGATATTTACTGATTCAATTGTTCGTTAACTTATTTTGATTTATGTTCTTTTGGTCCGACAGAACACCATGCTTAGGGATGACACACTGATACCGAGTTTAAATGAGCTCGTTTAAAGTTAACAAGTCTATTTGAAACCTAAATGGTCTTTTATAAGTTTAGTTGAAGCTTCAATGGTCTCGTTTGAAGATAAACGGGCCAAGTTTGTTTATAGTTTGGATGGTTTCTTAAGGTAAAGTCCAGAAGATTATTGCGAGTCTTTACACTTCCTCTCTATTTATAATCACTCCGTAAAAGTCTCGCCAAACGACGTGTTTAGAGCATGGTACGCAACTGAGAGGCTGTTTCTGGTTATAAAACTGTTTATAACATATATTATAAAAATCTGATAGAAAATAATTTTATAATAATTTCTACAATATTAATAAATTTATTATTAATTTAGTAAATAAATTCAATGAAAATGATTATAAAAATATTACAAAGTTTCAGTCATTGTATTTCAGAATAATAAATACCGAATTGGGAATTAGTAAATAAAACAAGAGGCATAAATAATCAAAATATTAAAAGCATTTTAGAAATACAGACGCTCAGACATTATAACTTAATTCTTCACACTTTCCTTCCATATATATATATATATATATATCAACTATAATAATAGTTTCTCATGTAAATAAACGAGTTATTCAATATAATTTCCATTTT
>JANZXR010000005.1:4870984-4888957 GCA_027575705.1 Erythroxylum echinodendron | reverse complement strand
TGAAATATTTAATTTACTAAATTTATTTTATTTATATTTTCTTATTTTAATTTAATATTTTCTTATTTATAATTTAATTTTATATAACTAATAATGTATTTTTATGAAATATTTTATTTACTAAATTTACTTATTTATATTTTTCTTATTTTAATTTAATATTTTATTATTTACAATTTTAAATTTATATGACTATTAATATATTTTTTAATTATTTATTTAATAATTAATAGTTATTAAATCAATAGACTTTTTAGTCATTTTATCTCTTTTCAGCAACCGCAACCTCATTTCCCAAACACTTATTTTCACGTTTTAACAGTTACTAAAACAACAATTTCAAACATATAAATACTTATCATTTCAATAGGTTGATTTCAGCATGTTATCAACTAACATCAATCTCCCAAATTAAGCCTTAAATTAGTATTTTGTGGAAGTATAAAGTTAACATTAATATGAAGGTGTTACGAGACTTAGGCAAATTGGTCCTAAAAAGAAATTTGGTTACACATAAAAAACAACTAGAATTAGTGGGAAATGTACCTAATTAACAACTTCATTACCAGGACTCCCTCTTCACCACCCAAAACCTCATTTCTCTCGTTTCTCTCTACCTCTCTCTCTCTCTCCTTACCATATCTCTCTCTCTCACCATCCATTCATTGGATTACTATCCATCACGTACGGCGGCTGATGGGGAAGAGGCCGCCTTCGCTGGACGTAGAGAAGGGAGCAGCACGTGGTTATGTGGTCGGAAAGCCGGCACGACTGCCGCCGCCGCCGCCACCTCCACCACCACCGCCTCCTTATATATCACAACCATGGTTCTCCTGGTTGGTGCCCCTCATATTTGTAGCCAACATCGTGATCTTTATCTACATAATGTACGCCAACAACTGCCCTGCATACATTGGAGACCCTGATCGTTGCATTCTCTACCATTTCTTGGGTCGCTTCTCTTTCCAACCCTTTAAGGAAAACCATGCTCTTGGTCCCTCTGTCCTCACGTAGGTTATTACATCACTTTTAACTCTTTTCTGCAACCTAAATACGTATATAGATTTAAGAGTACTTCTTAGATTCAAGGATACATGTTTGTATAGATTTTCTTTTCCTTTGACATTTTCTCGGTGATAACTCTTCTTCCATGGATTGAATATGTCTGTTCTTCATGGAATCATGCATGCATGTCTATTTGTTTCTGTTACATGAGAAGAGATGAAGGCAATTGAAGAGCATAGATTTATCTTCCACGAGCTACAGACAAAGTGAATTCTGACACTTCGAATGTTAGGGTGAACCTCAAAACGTACGGAACTCCTAACATTAGTGAAACTAAAACTAAAGCTGAAACAGTGAACAACGGAAAATTCAGTCGTGAAAATGTTAGTGTTCTGCAAATTTCAGAAATCCAAGGACATGGTTTTTGAGTAAATTTTCGCATGTTTTTGCAGGCTGAGAAACTTGGGGGCTCTGGATCCAATAGCAATAGTGCACAATGGAGAAGCATGGCGCTTCTTCTCCTGCGAATGGCTTCATGCTGGAGTTGCTCATTTAGCTGCCAACATGATCAGTCTTCTGTTAATAGGAATCCGACTCGAGGAGGAATTTGGATTTCGTAAGAACTTTAACTCCGATTCCCAGTCATCATATCATCCTCATCATGTTATTCAAATCATTACTGACACCCAATTAGTACTTTGAATGTGGCAGTGAGGATAGGATTGTTGTATATACTTTCGGGTTTCGGCGGCAGCTTGATGTCTTCACTTAGCACCAAACCATTCATCTCAGTTGGTGCCTCTGGTGCACTACTCGGCCTTCTTGGAGCAATGCTTTCAGAGCTTATCATAAACTGGACGATTTACGCCAACAAGGTAAGAAACAGAATCCCGCCAAGGGATTCAAAAACCTCGAATCTTAACGGTAAGTGCTATGCAAGAAGAAAATGTTAACTCTTACCACTTAATTAGTGTGCAGCAATTACGAATCTGGTGATAATCATAGCCATTAACTTGGCCCTGGGTTTCATACCTCACGTCGACAATTCTGCTCATATTGGAGGGTTCCTGTCAGGATTTCTACTGGGATTCATTCTCCTCATCCGTCCTCAGTATGGATACATAAGCCGCAAATATATTCCTGCAGGATACAATTTGAAACACAAGAAACCAAAGCACAAATGTTACCAACATATATTTCGGACAATAGCTTTAGTTGTCCTAATCGTTGGGTAAAGACAAACCTGTCTGTGTTACTTTCTCAGAATTCCAGATTAGCTGCTAAACTGTGTCCCTGACAGGTATGCTTTGGGCTTGGTTAAGCTATATAGTGGCGAGACAATCAAGGAGAGTCAAGAACAAGCCCCCATGAATTGAAGCTTCAGCTGCAGTAGTGCATCGACCGTCTGATGTCTGATCCTTCAAGCAGAACCAAAGCCTATACCTTCAATTCATTTACACAAAATTCATCGGACGTGTATACATTGTCACATTTAGTCATAGATTAGGATATGAGTCTCATGAATTTCTCATCATCTTTAAGTTGTTGGAAGTTTAGGATTTGAGTCTCATGAATTTCTCGTCATCTTTAAGTCAAACTTTTCTTATTTAGTTCTTTCAATAGCTACTAAGATCAAATATTTTATTGGGTTTTAAATTATTAATTTATATAATAATTTATTGCAAATTATTATATATTAAATTTTGTTTTAAATTGTATTTATTCTTTATTTCTTTGTATTATTTGTTTGTTAAAATTATTTGAAATATATAATTTATAAATTATTGAGAGTAAAGTTTTACTTTTAAATAATTATATATCATTTAACTTTTGAGTCTTAAAAACTAGTTTATTCAATATGTATTTATTATAAATATATTAATAATAACATATAACTTGGTTGGCTTTAGATGCATTCCTTGAAAGTTATCTTAAAAGGCACATTAAATCTTCTGTTCCAATTATTCTATTCTAATATTATTTTATTAGATCTTATTTATATATTTATATAGAGTTTACGTAAATGTGTGAATGAGGTTTAATAAAATATGATAAAAACACCGTAAATAATACAAAATAACCGATCCCTTAAAAGGGACCATGGGTTAAGTTGCATGCAGTTGAAGAAAGTTCGATGTTGAAACCGACAAATGCATTAAGCCCATGCGAACCATACACATCACCTGAAAGAGCTTGTTATGTCTAAAAGTCTTCTCTCTCGCATCAAACCTCTGAGCCCTGTAAAGTCCTCTGCTTCTTCTCCCATTCTCTGCACAAAACACCTAAAAATTCTCGTCAATGATACCATCCAGATCCTCAGAAGCGACCCAGAATGGGAAGAATCTCTCGATGATCGCTTCAGTGAGACGGAAACCCAAGTTTCTGAGGTTGCCCACTTTGTGTTTGATAAAATACGCGACCCGCAATTGGGTCTCATGTTCTTTGAATGGGCCTCGAAACGTTCTTGCTCCGGAGATTCCTTAAATGGTTTTGCTTGTTCTTCGCTGTTAAAGCTCTTGGCAAAGTCTAGAGTGTTTCAGGAGGTCGAGAATGTGTTGAAGATTATGCAATCCAAGGACTTGGTGCCTACTCGTGAAGCCCTTAGTGTTCTTATCAGAGCCTATGCGGATTTTGGATTGGATAATAAGGCTCTTGAGTTGTATCATGCTGTTGTTAGTATCCATAATTGTGTGCCTGATGTTTTTGCTTGCAATTCGTTGCTTGATAAGCTGGTAAAGGCTAATAAAATGGAGAGTGCGTTCCAAGTGTATAACCAATTGACTAAACACGATGATAGACTAGATAATTATAGTGTATGTATAATGGTTAGAGGTTTATGTAAACAGGGGAAAGTTGAAGAGGGAAGAAAGATGATTGAGAAGAGGTGGGGAAAGAGATGTATCCCAAATGTTGTGTTTTACAACACACTCATCGATGGTTATTGCAAGAATGCTGATACTGAAAGGGCTAAACAGCTTTTCATAGAGATGAAACGGAAGGGATTTCTACCATCGGCGGAGACATATGGAATTATAATCAATAGGTATTGTAAGGAAGGTCAATTTGAGGCTGTTGATAACCTACTGGCTGAAATGAAGGAAAGAGCCTTGATTGTTACTGTTCAAATTTGTAACACCATTGTCGATGCCCAAATTAAGCATGGCTGCATGTTAGATGCAGCAGACGTTATAAAATGGATGATTGGCTATGGTTGTGAACCTGATATTGTCACATACAATATATTAATCAGCGGTTCATGTCAGGAAGGTAAGGTTCAGGAAGCTGAAGAACTGCTACAACATGCACTAAAGTGGAGATTGTTGCCAAATAAGTATAGTTACACCCCCCTTATCCATTTTCATTGCAAACAAGGGAAATATATGAGGGCTTTTGATTTGCTTATTGAGATGACAAAAAGGGGAGAAACACCTGATGTAGCTGTTTATGGAGCTCTTATACATGGACTTGTTGCTGTAGGTGAGGTTGATGTTGCATTAACAATTCGAGATAAAATGTTGCAGAAGGGAGTTTCGCCTGATGCAAATATTTACAATGTTTTGATAAGTGGAGTTTCTAAGCAGGGAAGGCTTCCTGCTGCAGAGCTTATTCTTGCGGAGATGCTTGATCAAAATATAGCTCCTGATGCTTTTGTCAATGCTACACTTGTTGATGCATTTGTAAGACACGGTGACCTTGATCAGGCCAAAAGAGTTTTTGAGCTAACAATTGCCAAAATGTTAGACCCTGGTGTTGTTGGGTACAATGCCATGATTAAGGGTTATTGCAAATTTGGAAAGATGAATGATGCACTGTCATGTGTGAAAAGAATGATAGAAGGGCAACATTCTCCTGATGAGTTCACATACTCCACCATCATCGATGGTTACGTAAAGCAGAATAACTTGCATGGTGCACTTGCAACTTTTGGGCAGATGGTAAGGAAATGCAAGTTAAATGTTGTACCTTACACCTCTCTAATTAATGGCTTTTGCCGCATGGGAGAATCCCATAATGCTGAAAAGACTTTCAAAGAGATGCAATCTTGTAGATTGGAACCTAATGTAGTCACGTACAGTATACTTATTGGATGCTTTAGCAAGGAGGGTAATGTTGCAAAAGCTTGCTTTTTTTTTGAACTGATGTTAGTAAAGAAATGTATTCCAAATAATGTTACCTTTAACCATCTGATCACTGGCTTAACAAATGAGGTACCGACAATCAATTCTAACCGGATGACTGAGTTTCAAGAGATGCAGAATTCTCTGATCTTCAATTTTTATAGGAGGATGGTATCAGATGGATGGTATCTAAGAACTGCTGCTTATGATTCAATTCTTATCTGCCTTTGCCAGCATAAGATGGTTCAAACTGCTTTACAGTTGCATGATGAGATGAAAATCAAGGGATTTCTTCCGGATCCTATTTCTTTTGGGGCCTTGCTCCATGGTCTGTGCTTGGAAGGGAGATCAAAAGAGTGGAAAGATGTTCTATCCTGTAACCTTAACAGACTGGAACTACAAATAGCTGTTAAGTACTTGCGAACATTAAATGATTTGGTACCTCAGGAACCAAGTAGTGATGCCTTGGGTATTTTAACTACCATGGCTGAGGGCTGTGAGTTGCAAATTCATCTAGTAGAAAACCAAAAGGTTGGCACAGGATGAAATGATGAACGGTTAGAAGCCTAAGCTTGCTTATTTGTTATTTGCTGAGGGTTTGCCATGAATTTTTGATCCTCATATCCCTATTGGATAGTGGACCATATTATTATGGTCAGTTTATGGCTGATCTCAAGCATACTTATTGATTCAATTATAGATGGAGGTATAGGGCGAGCAGCTTCTATTTGCAGTTCTTTACCAAGTGTACTATAGCACATACTTTGTACATCTCATGTGAATATCGTGTAAATAATTACAAAGAGCAAGATCTATGCGGCTGATTCAATTTCAGTGTATCAACTGAACAACCATCTTCCCAAGCAAACAGCAAAAGCCGTAAGACCTATCTTTTTGAGGTCAGAAAATTTCTTCGCAAAAGCTAAGATTGAAAAGATCGCAACTAAGAACAATTAGCTCCATAAAGCCTGTGAATGGTATCTACAGAATACAAAAATGCCCATAAGGTCGCTCATCTCGAAAGCCAGACTCTTACGTACTCTCGACATCACCAAATGCAAAACCAGTCCGCTACCTTATTCTTCTCTTACCCAACTGCAAGCGAACCCGCCATTGCCTGACCTTGTCAATGATATCTCTCGCATCCTAAGCGACCACCGAAGCCCTCACCATGATTTAGAGCACCCTCTCGCTGCCTACTCTACCAAAATATCCACCAGCTTAGTTGAACAAGTCTTGAAAAGGTGCAAGAATCTTGGATTCCCAGCACACAGGTTCTTTCTTTGGGCTAAAAGAATTCCGGGTTTTGAGCATAGTAGAGAAAGTTATCACATTGTGGTGGATTTATTGGGTTATAGCAGGGAGTTTGCTCTTTTGTGGGATTTCTTGATTGAGATGAGACAATGGAAAGACTTTGACTTTATCCCCGAAATCTTCTGGCTTGTTTTCAGAGCCTATAGTAGAGCAAATTTGCCTGCTGATGCTATTCGTGCGTTCGACAGAATGGTTGAGTTTGGGTTGAAGCCTAGCATTCACGACGTTGATAAACTTTTGTATGTATTGTGTAAAAGGAAGCATGTGAAACATGCCCAGCAACTATTTGATAAGGTTAAGCATGAGTTTGAAGTGTCGGTGAAAACATATAGCATTCTGGTGAGGGGGTGGGGGGATTTACGGGAGTGGGAAAAAGCGCGTAAAGTGTTTGATGAAATGATCGAACGAAAACTTGATTTGGATTTGCCTGCTCATAATAGCCTGTTGGAAGCTTTGTGCAGGGGAGGGAAGGTTGATGAAGCATATGCAGCGTTTCAGGAGATGCGATCGAGTGGAGTTGAGCCCGATGAATGTAGTTATTCGATATTTATTCGTGCATATTGCGAGGCCAATGACATATATTCAGCTTTCAGAGTACTTGACAGAATGAGAAGATACGATCTTGTGCCTAATGTCTTCACTTACAATTGTCTTATTAAGAAACTTTGCAAGAAGGAAATGGTTGAAGAAGCTTATCAACTTCTAAATGAGATGATTTACAGGGGAGCTAAACCGGACGCTTGGAGTTACAATACAATCCTAGCTTATCATTGTGATCATTCTGAAGTTAACAGAGCTACCAAATTGATATCTAGAATGGTGAAAGATGGTTGCTCGCCAGACCGGCATAGTTACAACATGGTGCTTAAGTTGTTTATAAGAGTAGGAAGATTTGATAGAGTGACTGAAGTTTGGGAGAGTATGGGGGAGAGGGGGTTTTACCCCTCAGTTTCAACATATGCTGTGATGGTTCATGGCTTCTGCAAGAAAAAGGACAAACTAGAGGATGCTTGTAAATACTTTGAGATGATGATCGATGAAGGGATTCCACCATATTCATCCACTGTTGAGATGTTGAGGAATAAGCTAGTTGCTTTAGGATTATTGGATAATATTGAGATACTTGCTGGTAAAATGGAGCGAAGCACTTCTTGTTCTATGCAAGAGTTGGCATATGCAATGAGAGGTAACAAGTCCTATGTTAGATCAAGAGCAGAGGAGTCCGAGCTTGAAAGTGACTAAGTGGTGCAGCCGATTTGGTTCGAGTTGAGGGTCTTAAGGCTTGACACATTTACTTGTAAGGGGTCGAGCGTTTTAGCTTTCACCAACAACCTTTGGTCCGAGCCCATAGTCTATTTATATTTGATTAGTCCAAAAACATTTTAAAAATTAAAAATTTTGATAATTTTAAATTATTTAAATTAATTTTAAAAATCCAGACTGTCTTGTTTTGTATTCGGCGATATAAATATTCTGCGAACGGCAGACACAATAGATCCGTTTAAAGCAATCTCTTACCCGATCCGATTTTGGAGACCATCGAAAGAGGCATCAGAGACTCTAACCCTAAATTCCAAATCTATAGGATCTATTCGAATTCGCTCACAAATGATTGGGGCATCAATTTCGGTGAAGCCATTAATCATCGCCGTGTTCGCAATCTCTTCATTCCTTGCAATAGTCTATCTCTCTCCTTCCACTAAGCAGATTCCATTAAACTCGTCTGTTCTTTCTGTTTCACACAGGTTAAAAAACAGAGATCTTTCCTTTTCATCGGTGAGCAGCTTAATTGTTTAACTGTGATGTGGATCGATGAATTTTCCTGCTGTTGTTTTTCAATGCAGAGAGAAATTGAGTATATGGAGTGTGAAGAGAGTAATGGAGTGGAGACCCTGCAAATGGTGGCTTCAAGGCCACGTTTCTGGTAGGTGTAAATGCTATTTTTCATTTGAGTTCTTTTGTCGTTGTTGAGCTGCATGGGGTTGTTTTATGGGATCCAATAATTAATAAAAATTTTAGGCTCACGTTAGTTATTGATTTTATTCGATTTTGGTCAGTTATCTTGCCTTTTAGTAGTAAATGAAATGGTGACTTACTAGCGTAGTGGATATAAATGCCTATAGATGGCAGGATTTTTCTGGATGGGAGTAAGCTGCCTTTAGGACACTAATATGTGTTTTGAAAGGTTGTGGTTATCTTTATTAGGTTGATTGGTTTAAGGATTGTGGATCTCAATTTTAGTTAACACTATTATATGCTGTAATTGTGGTGTTCTTTCCTTGATTTTAAATTGTCAATAAGTCTGCTGCTTTGGGAAAGTGAGGGTATGGTGATCAGTCCACATGGATTTGTTTAAGAGTTGCTAGGAAGAGGGATTGATTTAGTTTAAGGCTTTGGTTTGCTTCTTTGTTCTGAGTCAAAATTTTAATTAACTTTCATTGCAGACAATTGCATTGGTTTTTTGTTAAAATCCTGCAGTTCTGCCACCTGAAAATAATGGGTATATTCGTGTGGATTGCTATGGCGGCCTCAATCAGATGAGACGAGATGTGAGTTTATGATTTTTATAATTTGCTGAGGGGAATACGTCATTTTCCTTTTCTGAGTGGTAAAAGTTGATATTTACTTGATGATTTTACAGTTCTGTGATGGTGTTGGTATTGCACGTTTACTTAATGCAACTCTGGTTTTGCCGAAGTTTGAAGCAGCTGCATATTGGAATGAGTCTAGGTAAAAACTTTTATTATGCTTTTGAGCGACCTTTGTTAATCTGTAAACATTGATTTGTAAACTTCCCTCACACAAACACGTAAAGGAAAGTTGTTAAGTGTCTTATCACTTCTTTTATTTTATTTTTACTTGCCCAAAGTATTAATTTGACTAAAGATGGTCTGGATCAGGAAATGACACATTGATATGTTGTGTATAGTGATGCTTACATCTCATTTTTTACCTTCCCTGTAAACCACTTTCTTATGTAAGCCATATTTTATCCCAGTGGCTTTGCAGATGTATTTGATGTTGATTACTTCATTCAACAAATGAATGGCTTTGTTAAAGTTGTCAAGGATTTTCCTGGAGAAATTGCTTCAAAAGAACCATTTCGGGTAGATTGTAGCAAGCGGAAAGGTCAATTTGATTATGTTGAAAGTGTTCTTCCGCAGTTATTGGAACATCGTTACATTTCTATCACTCCAGCAATTAGCCAGAGGAGGGACAGGTATTATTCTAAAGTATTTACAGTCACTTGGAATTTGTTCTGTGGAATAATTTTCTTCAGCTGGACTAACTGCATATAATTCTTGAAATTCTGAAATTCAAGTGTTGAAATGTTAAATTTGGTGAGAGTACAATTTAGGATTTTCACTTTTTTTTTTTGGAGTTGAATCCATTAATAGTATGACTTGATCGCAATTAATCTTTTTTCTGTAGATATCCTCAATATGCAAAAGCTGCATTTTGTCAAGCGTGCTATAGAGCATTGCGCCTTACAAGATCCTTGCAAAAAAAAGCCTCTGAACTTTTAGAAGCTATTCCGAAGCCATTCCTTGCACTTCACCTTCGATTTGAACCTGATATGGTAGCATACAGCCAATGCGAGTACTTGGGCCTTCCTCCTGCATCCGTGGAGGCAATCGATGCTGCTCGAGGAGATAGAAAGAAATGGACTGGAGAGTTAGCTCAACTTTGGAGGAAGAGAGGGAAGTGCCCCCTTACACCTAGTGAGACAGCTTTGACTTTCCAGGCACTTTCTATCCCCACAAACACAAATATATATCTTGCAGCTGGAGATGGCCTCATGGAAATTGATGGGTTAAAGTCTATTTACCCCAATGTGTTCACTAAATCTGCCCTTCTTAGTGGTGAGGATTTCACAAACATGCACGGAAACACAAAAGCAGCGTTAGATTATTACGTCTCTATCAACAGTGACTCTTACATAGCTACTTACTTTGGGAACATGGATAAGATGGTGTCTGCCATGCGAGCCTACAAAGGGTTGCATAAAACGCTGTTCTTAAACCGCAAGGCTTTTGCCGAACTCACATTTCAGGGCCTGAAAGGGGAGGAATTATTGCAAGCCTTATGGATAGCTCACAAGGATGATTACGTAATGGGAAGAGGCTATGCTTTACCTGACTGCTTCTGTGAACTCAAGTTGTAACTTTCATGATTTTTGTGTTCCCCGTTTTTGAAGTCTCAATGTGATGTTTTATTCAACGTTCTTTAATGATGATTAGATCCAAGCTACTGTCAGACGATTGTTTGACATAATATTTTAACCAAGACGAAGTAAGCATTTGCTTCTCAATGGTCGAAGAAATTAAAAAGCGTTTCAAGGATTATTTGAGACATCTTCTATTATAAAACCTTCTATATTATTTGGTTTGGTCGGTCAATAGGAAGAGTAGTAGCTTAGCTGGTTTGCATATAACATATGATAAACATGGTCAAGTGACCTAACTTTTGTCAGTTTTAGCTTTTACATGTATTGCAACCAACGTTAGTGACTTAGTGCATGTCGACGAGGATTATAACCAAAGATCTGTCAATTTCAATCACTTTCATTCTTCTTTATCACACGATTCATGTATGTGGATGCGACATCAGTGCATTAACAGCAACAAGCGAGAAGCTTTTTGATCTTTAATTTGTTTTATGACTTGAACTCAACACAAGCTTGGCAAGTGAGTGGTTGGCACGGACATGTGTTGATGACATTGACAAATAGTATGTCTGCAACTCGCGATTTATTTACACTTGGAACTGAACTGAACTACAACTACAGGCATATGTATTATTGAAACTTTGCCACCCTTTCACTGTTTCCTCTAATTTTCAAAACGCACTTTGGATTTAGTTGGAGTCGAATCTTTGACTCTAAAGACATGTATCTATGCTTTTTAATGAATCTTCTCGCAGGAGAAATGTAGAACCGATAGAACAAGATTTTTCTACATTTTGAAGTTTTAAAAGAATTTTAAATTTTCAATCGGAGAGCCTTTGGTTCAACAGAAATCAACTTGGAACCGAAGGCATAATGGTTTGTTTGTAATCGTGAAGGATAGCAGTTCCCTTTCACCTAGTTTTTAGAAATGAGTTTGGAGTATTAATTTGTGTTTTGAAATTTGAGATTTTCATGTAAAAAATTTGAAAAAAAATTTATTTTTTGTGTGGTAATATTACTATATTTATAATATTACTTTTGTTGTAGTTGATCGAAATCATTTTTAAGTTATATTATGTTCGATGATCAAAAGTATTTAAATTTAGTTTTTTTTCAATAAACATATTTACGTGTTCAATACCTTAGTGAATAAACTATGTTATTGTTCAATTTTTTTAATAATGAGAACATTCAACTATTCATATTTACTATATGATAACTATGGAGTTAAATGAATAATATGATTTTAAGTAAGGCGTTAATGAAATTAGAAGCAATTGCTCTTAAAAGTAAAGGAAGAATGGATTCTGTTGTGAAAAGCGATCGGATTAAAGTAGGTTTACAGCTAAGTAAGATTGAAGGAATGGTAATGAAGAAACAAACACATAAATTCTTATGTGAAAAATTACAAACAAATCATGGTAAAAACTACAGATAAGAAGAAGAAACTTTACTATGAAAAATTTAGGAGTTACAACATCTCTTTATTTTACAAGGAGAAACACTAACTCTCTCAAGAAATAAGAGAAACACTCTTTAAACTGTAGAGATTAAACTGAAGAAGAGAAACTTTTGGGATGAATGAAAACTAATATGAGAAGGCCTATTTATAGGCCCCCCATACACGTATCTGTCCTGCTGATTTTCTTCTTTTTCTTTTTCTTACATTTTTTGACTTTGTGCAGTCGGTAGCAACTCTTCTTGACTTTGGTGCAGTCGACAGCAATAATCTCCCACTTGAAGATTTGATTGAAAGTCAATCAGATCTTCACACCATTCTTTATTCCTTTTTCATTTCCATGTTGCTTATGTCTCCATCAAACTGCAAGAGGATCGACACCAAAGTCTGATCCGTCATAACACAATGCAACATCTGAGGTCCCTTTAATGTATCTAAAGACCCTCTTTATAGCATTCCAATGCTCTCTGTCAAGATTCATCATGCACTGACTAATTACTCCCACTGTAAGTGCAATGTCTGGTCTTGTACAAATCGTAGAGAACATTAAAGTTCCCACTATTGATACATACGGTACTCGAGAAATCTTCATCCTCTAATTTTCACTACTAGGACTTATGCTGGAGGATAACTTGAAGTTAACAGGGAGTGGGGTAGAAATTAGCTTACAATCTTGGATGCTGAAACGTCGCAAGGTCTTCTTCAAATAATTCTTCTGAGAAAGTCAAATCTTCTTATTACTTCTATCTCGATGAATTTGCATCCCTAGAATCTTGTTTGCTGGTTCCAAGTCTTTCATTTCAAATTTTCTAGCCAACTGAGCCTTCAATTCTATAATACGATCTTTGTTGGGGTCTGTTACCATCATGTCGTCTACATACAACAGCAAGATAGTAAAGTCATTTTCACCAAATCTCTTGAAATATGCATAAGAGTCTGCATTTAGTTTGTCGTGTCCAAGGCTCTTAATGAAGAAATCAAATCTTATACTAACAACTCAGCATCTACTTTAAATTGCACAGAGATTTGTTCAACTTGCAAACCAAGTTCTCCTTTTTTGTTTCTTCAAAACCTCCTGGTTGAAGCATATAAATCTCTTCTTTAAGACCTACATCAAGAAAAGTTATCTTTATATCTAACTGCTTTAGATGTAAATCAAATGCAGTACATATTGCCAAGACTACTCGGACTGTAGTACGTCAAATCACAGAAAAAAATATTTTATTTAAATCAATGCCTTCTTTCTGAGCATATCTTTTTACCACCAATCTTGTACGATATCACCCTACCTGATCATTGCCATTTTGCTTGATCTTATAGACCCATTTGTTGTCAATGGCCTTTCTTCCTTATAGTAGTGGCACAAGTTCCCAATTCTTATTCTTATTAAGAGCTTCAATTTTTTCTTGCATTGTTGTCATCCAATGAGATACATATGAATTGTTCATTGCCTCCCAGAGAATTGATGGCTCCTCATCCTCAGTTAATATTTTGCCCCATAATATAGTCTGAATGTCAATTTGGTCACCTTTTTAGGTGATTTGACCAATGAATCTCCGAAATTTAAGACTTTATTGGTTCTTGTACCTCACACTCTAGTCCTGCTTCAAAAGAATCCATCTAGGATTTCTTTTTAACCTAAACAATAGTATTCTTTGAATATTTCTTTAATGTGCTACCTATCACCTTCTTCTCCTTTCTTCTGTAGCTTATCTACAAAGATTACATTCCTGCTGATGACAATCTTATGGGTAGTAGGATTTCACAGATGTTACCCTTTCACTCCATCAGCATACCCCAAGAATAAGCATTTCCTAGATTTTGAATCTAGCTTCGTAATTTCTTGGGGATTGTATATAGAGGTTTGAATAATCAATTGACTTATCAGTCCACGTCTCCATCTGTGTCTTCAACTCAACTGCAGTTGATAGGACTCGATTTATCACATAATAGGCAATATTAACTGTTTCTGCCCAAACAGTCTTGATTAAACTTGTAGCTGCCAACATAGCTCTGGTTCTCTCTAACAGAGTTTTATTCATCCACTCTACCACTCCATTCTACTGAGAAGTGTATGCCATTTTAAACTATCTTTTGATGACTTCTTGCTAGCAGAATTGATCAAATTCATTGCTAGTGTATTCTCCTCCATTATTTGTCCTCAGACACTTGATCTTCTTTCCAAATTCAAGTTCTACCCGTACTTTGTATACTTTGAAGACTAGAAATACATCTGACTTCCTATTGATCGGATACTTGCAACATCTCCTGAAATAATCATTGAAGACTAAATGGTCCGCTCAGACATTATTTGTTAAATTGATGATGAGTTGATCATAAAAATTTAGTAGACTTTGAAGTAGAAGTTTAGAACATTTTTTAGACTCTAATTTATGATCCAATGATGTGAGTTGGGAAAATAGAATATTCAAGGTATTGATGTGCTCTGTCATTGAAGCAGATTCTGACATTTGAGAGTGTACAATTTTATCTTAATAAAAATCTTGTTATGGAGTGATTTAGCCTCATACAGCTTAATGAGATAATCTCATATCTCCTTTGTCGTCTTCTTCTCGCCTATGCTTAACAACACCTCATCTACTAATGCCAGATAAAGATTTGTGATAGCATTCCCGTCCATCTCATTCCACTTATTATCATCTGTAAATATTGTCAGTCTTTTACCGATGGTCACTAAACAGTTATCTTTTCTCAAGATAACCTTCATCTTCAAACTTCCACAATGAGAAATTACTCCCATTGAAATTCTTAATTTCAAATTTTGTCGCCGTTACTTCTATTACGAATAAAACTTAACTTTCACTATTTCATATGAATAGTACTTTATAAGTGAGTATTGCCCAGCTGCTACAGTGACGACTAGCTACAGTGACTACTATAATTATGAATAGTAAAAAAATAATACCTACTACAGTTGCCACCTTTCTGGTTACTGCTTTACTATTCACCAACTTTCACCGTCTTCATCCAAAAATCGAATGAATTGCGTCAAAAAATTTGTAGTAATTTTCTCACCGCGCTTTGATACCACTTGTTGTAAACATTCACCAGATTAGTGCAGGTTCTTATGAAAAAACTAACACATAGATTTTTACATAAAAAACTCCATACAAATCGAGGTAATAATTACAGACAAGAAGAAGAAACATTATTACAAAAAAATTTAGGAGTTACAACCTCTCCCTATTTTACAATGAGAAACACCAACTCTATCAAAAAATAGGAGAAATACTCTCTAAACTATGGAGACTAAACTGAAGAAAAAATACTTATGGGATGAATGAAAACTAATATGGGAAGACCTATTTATAGGCCTCCCATTCGCGTATCCAAACAACTAATTTTCTTCTTCTTCTTCTTCTTCTTACATTTTCTGACTTCGTGCAATTGGCAACAACCCTTCTTGACTTTAGTGTCGTCGATAGCAACAGATTCAATTTCTTGCCACCATGATTTTATTGTTGGATGTTGATTTTGAGGAAGATTCTATTAAGATAGGTATAGTTTCAAAAATAGTTTCTTTATTAGTTAAAGGTAAAAGTACTACTAGATATCCTTATATTTCATGTTTTAATAGAATTTTTACTAAATTATTGTTATCGTATAGATACAATTTAGAATTCTAAGAGAAAAATTGTTGAAATTGACGTTATAATGTTGTTATTGGTGGTAATCAATAACATTTCATTTCATTCTTTTAAAAGTTTGAAATTTGCTATTCAATTACAAATCATAAGCTTTGAATCTTAAAGTGATTTTCTAGAAGTTATGAACACTAATGGTGATGCCTTTGATACTTTAATTAACTCACTCTACGTAAAGAAGATAATGTCACTTCAGCCAAAAAGTCCTCCTTTCCTTTTGATTTGTGGTAGCCAAGAAGTCTTCTTTTCCTTTTGATTTGTGGTTTATGGCTTGACTCATTCTATGATGGATCCCCAAATTATGTTCAACCTCTTGTCCTACTTAATTTTTAAGTATTTTAAAACAATGTTTTTACCAAAAACCTTA
The DNA here is from genome assembly GCA_027575705.1 of Erythroxylum echinodendron. Lineage (NCBI taxonomy): Eukaryota > Viridiplantae > Streptophyta > Magnoliopsida > Malpighiales > Erythroxylaceae > Erythroxylum > Erythroxylum echinodendron. The sequence continues at coordinate 4,872,861 of JANZXR010000005.1, read as the reverse complement.
AAGTAGAAGATTTAAAATATTTTTTTCACGATCTTTAATATTTTGTGGGTACGTCATACGTCAATCTAACAAAATAGTCCTATTTAAGATATTATTTTAATAATTAAATCATAATTTAAAAGCATATATCATTAAAAATATTATTATTATTATTATTATTGAGTCTATAATATAATATTTATTTATATTGTAATTATTAAATTGCCACAATATTTCACAATTTACAATATAAAATTTTGTTTACAAGTCTTATTAATACAAGCAAATAACAGGAACTAATCAATAGGTTTAGTAACTCTTACTCGACTCGGTTCGTCATGGTTCAAAGATAATAAGATTTAACTTGAGTTGATTAAATTTTGAGCTGAGTTTTGAATTTATTTTTTAAATTTTTAAAATTTCATATCAATCTCGAGTTTTAATAGTTTGATTTAACTTGCTCAAATCTCAAATACATCAAATAAAATTTTACGTGATTTGAATAAAAAATATTAGAAAAATACCCTAAAAATCCAGTCATTTGATCACGTTCAATTCGAGCAGTCTATTGGTTTGACAATGAGAAGGTTGGGTGTGTCTACATCGTATCGCATCGCCACATCACCCTGATGTGACTAATTTCTCATTCCTTTCTCGACCTAGTTAAGATTCATAATGCATTCATATAAGTTAAAAGAATAACAATTTAAAAGTGCTTAATTTTAAAAAATTAAATTAATCTTCAACAATATAATAACTAATTAACTACACTTGTCCCTTATTTGATTAATTAATATGAGATTGGTTTATTTGTAGTATTTTATCTTACGTTTAGAAATAAACATAAACATCAATAATTGAAGAGGCAACCACTCTTTAGTACTTACTTGAGAAAAAGAACAATAATTTGGTAATATTAGGCCAACAAATGAAACAAAATCTATTAAGTAACACCAGAAAGAACCCAAGTTGCCTGACATTAGCTTGCTCGATATTATAACGAGATCGATAATGACATAAACCGACGTACTTTTGTTGTTATACGAAATTTGAAAAGATTTAATAATACGTAACTTTATTTTTTAATATATAAATAAATAAAATATAACCAATATTTCACGTGAAGTTTCGTGAATAAATGGTGTGTCTACAGTCAAAAAAGGTAAACTGTGAGATGAGAATGTGTTACTTGAAACTTTCCAGTTTGGCATCAAGCGCTTGTCACGAAGGATATGGACATGGATGGATAAAGCTAACACCAGGTTACTTTCACAAGCCTTCTTTGTCTAAATCGATTTTACACGACAAGAACAGTGAATCTACAGTCAAAAAAAGGAAACTGGGACAGGAGAATGTGACACTTGAAACTTTCTAATTTGGCATCGAACGCACTTTGACAATAAAAAGATTGTATCGCTTAATATATTATTAGAGTTTTTATAATCAAATCGTCTAGTTCAAATTTTGCTATCTATGTATTTATTATTAAATTAATTCAGCATAAGGTAAAATAAGTATGTGTAAATTAAACTTTTATTTAAAAAAGTGTGTTAACGAATATATAAAACTAATTACGTTGAACTCCTACAACAACTTAAACAATTGTAATGAAAAAGTTACTTAACAGTTATGTCCTTCCCTCCTTTGTCTAAATCAATTTTACATGACAAGTACGCTGAATGTACCACTTGAGTCAATTATATACCATCACGAAAGATTCTCATCGTGAAATTTCTGCAGTGACTCACCAGACACAATTTGATGCACGAGCTATACCTTCCTTAGATGATAGCGGGCAGGCTGATCACAGAGAACCACGTCTCCGGAATAAAAATTTAAAATTTTTAATACTATGCTATTTTAAATAAAAATATATTTAAAACTAATAAAGTGTGACA
>JANZXR010000005.1:4835962-4867812 GCA_027575705.1 Erythroxylum echinodendron | reverse complement strand
AAAAGATTGTATAAAAATGAGTAGATAGTTCTGATGAAGATTCTTTTCCTTCTATGGAGTATTGGTTAGTGTGAGAGTATGGGAGCAGTGGAGAAGAAGCTGAAAGACATGGGAATCAATTACAAAAGAGCAATGGTAGAGGAAGGAGGGATCCACGTTGATCAACTGTTCTTCCATGACCCAGATGGGTTTATGATTGAGATATGCAATTGTGATAGCCTCCCTGTGATCCCTCTAGGTGGTGAGATGCCTCGATCCTGTTCTCGAGCAAATCTTCAGTTGATGCAGCACCAGATACACACAGGAGCTTCGGCAGTAGAGACATATAGAGAATCTCAGATAGTAGGTGCCATTGGAAGTCAAATAAGTCTTAGGAACTTGGTTCCTTGAGTCTTTTTACTTTTTGTTGTTGACAAGTGTCCTTCTCTAATAAAAATACCAAAAGCAATCACGATCTTGCTAGGTGTTCAGTCCATTAAACGGGAGATCCTTTGAACCCTCTCTGCGAAATTCTGGTTCATGTCCCTGTCACTGTAAATGTTGAAACTAGTTTAGTGCAATCTCATCTAAAGCTTGTTTTGTTTTTCAGCCTTAAATAACTCTGCTGCTTGGGCTCTAAGCCTTGCATTGATGTTGCCAAGTTGTTTTATGAGTAGCAAAAGGTTTAAAGAAACCCTCATACTTAAAGTTGGATCTAAGATGATCTGTTAACTATGTGATGAATCAACATAATGCAGGAATTAACTTCTATATAACTTAAGCTTAATTTTGTATTATTAAAATTAAAATTTTAAAAAGTTTGATTAATAAATTTATTTATTGAAATTAAACAATTAAAATATTTATTTTTAGATATAATAATTATTAAATATTTTTTAGGTTAATCGATTTTAATTTTTAATAAATATAGTTCGAAATTAAGTTCTTAAATAAGAGTCAGACTAGATTAGTGCTAAATATTGTATTTTTGTCAAGTATTTTATTGTTTAATATCAAAGACTTTAAAATAAAATGGAGCAAAACGGTGTATAATTATTTTAAAGTTTTTTATATTTTAATTTATTTACTAACATATAACAATCAAGTGATTTAAAAAATAATTTAATATCCTAACGTCGAATTATTTTTATCAAAAAAATAAAAAATAAAATATTTTAAGGCTACTGTTTAAAAGTAACATCAGACCTTTACTCAGGGTCAAGCCTGTATTCAGCAAACCTATCAATAGTGACGTGTTGTGATGTGGACCAACTTCAGAAACTTGAAACGTTGTTGTCCAACTCAACATGGCTTTCATTATTTGGTATTTCTTTCACTCCTTTGTCTGATATTTGAACTACATTTTGTCAAAGTTCGTATCAAATTGGATTTGCATTTCTTATCATGACATGGTGCAAGTCAAAAATGATAATAGAGGGCAATGACTTTGAAGTAAGTGTTCATAAAAATTATTTTCATGGAATTAGTTATGTTTTTAACCAAAAATCACTTTTCTAATGTTAAACTTATGAATTAAATGCTTTAAGATACGAATGGTTATATTATTAATATGTCCTAAATCACATGTAGTTACTACAAAAGTAGAGCTTTAGTAAAAAGACAAAAAAAAAAAAGTACACTATGCTAATGTGTCTTGGACGATTCCATATGACTGAAAGTTTCGGTACCGGCCCAGAACTAAAGATTGACCTTATTTATATTTATAAGACAAAAGTTGAGAATTCTCTTATCAAAATAATTATTTAATAAGATATAAGTGGCAATTCCATGGCTATAAATACATAAATATTACAAGAGTATTTCAACCATGAATTTGTATGAACTACACATCCAAGTTTATTTCTTTCCAAATTCCAACTTGAAGACTTTTTGATATATACATGACAACAGAATTAGACCCTCTGAACTGAATGTAGAACTTTGTTCTGGTAAATATTTTCTTCCTCTTCATCTCTATAAACGTTCAAGAACACCAAACATTTTCAATGAAGCACCTCATGTGAATTTTGCAGACACCAAAGCAGCAATTAAGATGAATTGAAAAACACAAAATGTTCAAGTTCAGAGAGAGTGAAGCTATTAAAACCAAGGCTTACCCCAGCTGGGGAAGGTTGCTTGTGAAAAAGATGATCATTCTAATCAATGACAAAAACTTGGCTAAAAATTGGGTGCTGAAGGGAATCATAATATTAATCCTCCTACTTGGTCACATTCAATTATTCTCACCCGCCACTCTAAAAACTTACAGGGACTCCAGCTTTTGGATCAGAAGTTGCGGCTTGAACTTCTTCATGAATGCTTCTGCACTTTCATGGACGTTCATGGATGGTCTGGATCCTCCCTGTGACAATTAACACCAACGTTTGATTCAGTGTTCGATGTGGAGGAGGAGGAGAAGGACGTGAAGTGGAAAGGAACTAATTTTCTTTCCTTTTATATGTTATGGATGACTGCTGTATTTTTAAGGTTCTGTAAATGGTCTTCACCGGTAGATTTGTATTCACGTGTGCGTAAGTTGTACCAAATTGTTTCGTTTGGAGTTTATTAAGGTGAACCAAGGAAGGCTATTAAAAGCAAATGGTACCTGCGCTTGTCCTAGAAAGTAATGCAAGCTTACAAATTAAACAATATGAACTCCATAGATGCAAGCTTACGAATTAAACAATATTAACTCCATAAGGTCATGACTATTATAAGTTTCTGACCAAACCTTTGATGGATAAGCTTCATACCTACTTTGTCCACTCCTGAAAATGTAGTTTACATATGGAGTAGATACCTATTATTTGTAGATGGGCATACTGAATTATGTACAAGGAGACCACAAATAGTTAATCTGTAACAGTTGGTTTCGTATATGAATTAGGAAAATATGATTTACATGTTTCCTTGGCCATCGGAAGGGCAGAGGACGTATTGATTGAAGAATTGATTGCAGCAGAACCCTGAACAGAAATGCTGTTCTGCTTTGGCGTTTATATGCCAAACCAACCAATCTCTTCAGAAAGATTGAAGGGAGTATGATAAAACCTTCTGCTTGATGAAGCTCTCAGTCCAAGAGAAACAGGATGGGGGAAGTAATAGACCCATACTCGAGCCATAAGCTTCCCAACAAAAGGATTCTGTAACTCCTCCAATGGATGAAACAAGTTCAATATCTTCTAAATATAAGCCTTCACACGGTGACCAATCGCTACAAGCAAATTTTATAGCTTCCTCTGTAGCGGATGTTCCCTTGATGTGTATAAATGATACATTTTTCACTTTAACAGCTGACGTCTGCATGTTATGAGTGATAGGTCACATAATTATGAAACTAATTTCTGGCCAAGGAAAATGTTTTTTGAGGTTATTGATCAAGAATGTCATATTGACAATAGTACAAAGCTGTGGCAATTGAGTAGGATTCAGGAATTATCTTAGCTCGTGCAGCTTAAGTTGGAAAACGCACAGATACAATTCCTAAAGCATAATCCTCATATCAATTCATTCAGCAGAAATGGATGTGTTAGTCTATTTGAGTAATGAAGCCTTAGGAATTTCCAAGTTCAGGAAAGGGGAAATAAGAATCAAATACCTGGTTTGCACAAGGAGACCGTGAATCACAATAGTATTGGTCTATAATAATAGGATTTGATACATTTTGCATTAAGATATTCTGAAACTTGACGTCAGTGACATTGCCCCCACCTCCCTGTAAAAGTTGAGAGGGGCTGTATTTCAATAAGATATGAATACTCCCAGTGCATATCCATCATCTTCTATCATTTAATATAAGTTCAAATCTCTGATTGTGTATTTGAGAGGGAGACGGAGGGAGATACAGAAGTTACCTGCCATGTTTTGATCCGCACCCCATTGTTGGTGTTGGACAGGAATGCTGTATCAACAATTACATTACGCACCTGTGATGACGAGTTTGATTTTCCCAAGCTTCCAATGCTGAAGGATATAGAAGTTGGGAAAATAAGATAAGTTGTTCATGGCACATGGTCCTATACCTACTATTATATTAAAAATCACCTTATACCATGACCTGGTCCACATTCTATGTTTCTGATTCTGATTCTGGAAGAATTGCTGACTATAGAAATGCAGTCATCTCCTGATCATGTAATCCGAATTAAGAAACTCAAAAAGTATAGCTCAAAACAAAAACTATTCAGCATATGTCGAGTTTAAATATGATAGAGAACCATAAAAAGAATATGCATCAAGAAGAATCTGATTAAGTTTGAAACTAATCATTAAAAGCAAGAATAAAGCAGAGATCAGTAAGATTTCATCACACGTACAAAATAAAACAACCAATCAGGATCATTGTGAAAGTGTTCCTGCTTCACTTTCAAAGAAACAAGTCCGATAATCTTAGCTGAAATGTCCTATCAGCAGTGATGACCCATGGTTGATGCACAGACACTTAAACTGCTGTTATTAGCAACATGTCATCTCTATACATTAAATAAGTATAATTTTATTCCTAAAATAAAGTTACGAAAAGTAATTGCATACTCATAAATTAAACAACAAAATATAGTAAAGTGAGGTCACCAACCTGTTTCGACCATGGCGTCCTTGATCTCAACACCGCGGGATGCACTGATATGGATTCCATCTGTATTGGGGCTAAAAGCAGGTGCTCTCACTATGATTTGTGATATTGTAACCCGAATACAATTTGTGAAGGCCATATGCATTTGTTGGCTGTTAACCAATGTAAGGTTGCTCACTTTTAAATCCTTGCACTTATGAAAAGTAATAGCCTGCAGTGGAGGAAATATGCCAAATCGAAGCAAGTATTTGAAGATATGATAAGAAAGATAACTAATTGGAAAGAAAAAAAAATTAAAGGAACCAACTGCAGTACTCCAAATATAAAGCAACACTCACTGTTGGAGCATGTCGACATGGCTGCCACGGGAAAATTTAATCTATTCAGAAAATTGCAGAATTTAGAAACTCCAATTAAAAAACTGAGAATAGGTGAGAGGAGTACATTTCTTTTGTTAATCTTGCAAGACTGCATCCACCATCTCCATCCCATGCCATTAATTCTCCCTCCTCCTTCCACTGTAAGATGGTTAACCCCATGGAAGTAGAGCCACTTCCGACGATTTAAACCATTCCAATACGCAGGATCTTTTGGAGCAACTATTTCACCTGAGATCTATTCAATGAAGTGCAACGTGTTGACCAAATAGATAAGATTATCCAAACAGGGGAAAGAAGATACCCGTGATTTCATTTCTACATGGTTTTATGCTTAATCTAATTAATCTGTGTCAAACAGCTTATACTTACATCTAGAGTGACTTTTGATTTACAGTGCCCTGCCAAATTAACAGGATGGACCAGAAACTTATATCCAGCTGGAACTATAACTCTAGTTCTTCCTGGAAAAGCACAAGCCACGTCCCAAGCATCCTTGAAAGCCTGAAAACAGAAAGATACGTACAATACACGGAGATGCTTCTCTAAAATCATTTTTTCATAAGTTTTAAAATTATAATAATGGTTAAAGGCATTCCTCAAGGAAATTATAAGTCAGGAGGACTTTTTCCAAACAAAGTAGTCGTTGCAAACTATATGCTAGCTCACCTAGCTGGTCCACGGCTAGCAGGAATGGGAAATGCTTCCCAAGAATTGAAACGAAATGAAAAATATGCTTAATCTTGCTTCCTAAGCCAAGTAAGAACAGGAAGTGGAAAACAAAATGCTATTTGACAACATTAACAATATAACGAAGTTGGCGCTTTTAAATATCTACTTCTTGAGATAATTTTCTCAGCAACAGAACACGATTACCATCTAAAAAGAAACTTAATCTGTTATTGTACAGTCAAAATGTTTCAGAAATCCATCTTAAATAACCCCAATCAGTTGCCTCGAACCAAAATTTGGTTCTTCTTCAAAAACATCATGTTCTTGCAATATAGATCAAGATTCATTTTCCAAATACCTCTTCAAGGTAATCTGATATTGCTCAAATCACTCAAAAAGTTATAAAACATTTGAAATTCCGTAGCCATAGTCACTGTTAAGTCTTCAACCCACCTAATGCGATCACCTATCTTCATCAAACAGGAATCATCCCACAAGTTCCACCGTACAAACACATGAACTACAAAATCACTCATTAAATACAATTGCTGCCCTAAAACATAGAGCATCTAAAAATCATCCTCAGCTCAATCAACAAGCAAACAGTTAAACATGATAGAGATTAACAGAACAACTATACATTATGAGCTCAGAGAAATGGTTAATAGTTCTGAACGGTTTACCTGAGTATCGTTATGAAAGCCATCTCCTTTAGCACCAAAATCACGAACGAAGAGTGCCCGTTTGGATTTAGGTCGGATTCTGGGAGACCCAGATCGTGGGAGCTGTAAGAGAGAGTCAAAACCTTCTGTACATACAAAGCTTGTGGAGATTAAAAATGTAGTTAAAAAAATAATCAATTTTGACCATGACCCAATAGCCAGATTCTCCATGTTCAATGCACTCATTATCCAGCTAACCAAAACCTACACCAGAAAACATCTTTCCAGAGTTTAAGGTTCGTTAAGGAGACAAAAGAGAGCTTCAAAGAATTGATGTTGTTTCACTCTATAACAAGTCCATTAAATATGGAAGAACAATTTACTTAACTAGTTAGAAAAGAGCACCAACTATCCAATTAACAAGGCTTTTTTGTTTTTTTATTTTTTGAAAAAATTGAATGTAATTGTATTAAAAGGACAAAGCTCCGTAAGCAGTCGGCCGCACATGCTAAAGCAGGAACTTACAATCCAAGGAAAGTTCCTAAATACAATGTTCTATGCTTAGCTTTCGTCAGGCAGTTTGAGAACAGGAAATCCCCTTGCTTTGATTAGACATCGCACGTCTTATGTCTTTGTTCCTGTGTGCGCTTTAAACCATTCCACTGTTCAGTACTTACATTCGCTCTGTTACTGAGCTGTCAGTTGCCATCTCCTGTAAACAAGAGGTAATGAAAGAAAAGCTGATCGAGTTCAAATTCAAGACACACCGCACACTACATGAGCCCAAGCCTAATTGGGTTTAGTCCGCATGATGTTCGATTAGGTCTATAATCATTTGATTCTTTCCCTTTTTTTTCACTTAAAATTTTCGAAAACGATATCGTTTATCGTAAATCGGTGACGTTAGTAGATGCTATTCGAACAGTTTCTTTTTTATACGATAGTATTTCGTATCAAGGTTATTATGTCAGCAATAGTGTCCTTGTCCATGATAAACTAAGATTATTATTGCCTCCTAACTTGGATATAAGTAAACATACTTTTTTTCCGAATTAATGTTTTAAACGAATTAATTATTTACTAATTAATTATTTTTATTTAATTTATTATAAATTTGAAATTTTTTAAAGATATATGCATGAAACATAATCTAATAATCTACTATTTAATTTAAATTCCATTCATTACATTTACTTTATTTCATTCAAATACTATAACTCAAAGGAAAAGCAGGGTCAGAAACAACGAATCTCTTTATAATAAATAGATTCATTTTGAAAGTTCGTTATTACAGGGAGCTCCTATAAAAGATCGGACTAATAATATACAAAATACTTAAATTCTTGATGTAGATGCTACATAGTTGGTTCTCATCCTTCAGAAACTACGAATGTAATAGGAGCATCCGTCGACAAGAGGATCACCATAAGATGATCATCTCATGGCTATTGAGAACGAATCAAATCAGATGGTTCTATTTTATATATTTCTGTGGATTCGATATCATGCATGTCTTCTATATTAATATAACCTTATTTTATTCTATTTATTTGAGTATCTCATCAAAATTGAAATTTTTTAAAAAGTTCATTGAAAACGTTCTATTTGATCAAAAAGAGTCATTTTCTTTTTTATTTGTCAACTACTATTTATTTATATATATAAAAAAGAAAAGCGGGAAATTATGCTAAACCCGGAAACATAAAAACTAAGAATAGGAATCTTAGACAAACGGCTGAGATGTGGATCATCCAGGGCATATTAGCATCGCGTACTTCTCCTGTTCGAATTGGGGTTTGAAACAAAACTTCTCCTCAGGAGGATAGATGGGGCGATTCAGGTGAGATCTAATATAGATCCAACTTTTTATTTACTCGTGAGATCCGGATGGCCCGGAGGGGACCATCACGGCTCCTCTCTTTTGAAGAATCCATACATCCCTTATCAGTGTATGGACAGCTATCTCTTGAGCAAAAGTTTAGTTGAATTGAGCTCGACAGCCCAAACTCGAACTTGAGTGAAGCTCAAAATTTTCACATAAATACCTCTCGGTTTAATTTTCTTGTTCAGTTTTAAAACGTTGATATTAAATTTCTAAAAAAATTTTATTCTATCAGTTTAATTTTCGATCTGGTTTTAAAATATTGATATTAAATACCTTAAAACTTTAAATTCTCATAATCTTATTATTTATCTTGTAGATTTTAGTGAAACTATCATTTTTTTTATTTCATGGACAATGTAACATTGATTTTCTAAATATTTCAAATGAATATTAATGAAGAATAGATACCTCAAAGTGGATATTTAGTATAGTTTATTTGTACATGGTCTTTGAGTAATTAAATAAACTTATATTTTTCAAATTTAAAAGTTTGGTTATTATAAAATATGACTATTTGATGTGAAAGTCTTATAGTTTTCTTTCTTGTTGCAATCGAAAGAAGCATAATTTTTAAAATATTAGCAATTATTCGTAAATCACTTAGAAAAAGATAATTTAGAAACTTAAATAAAAAATAAAAACTCCCATTATATTAAAATTCATATGTAGGTTTAAATTAAATAATAATTAAAAAGGGCAAAATAATAGGATTGGAGTATTTTGTCACATTGTTCTAATTTTGTGTCACTTATTCTTATTTATATATTTACGCGAATGTTACATAAATATGTAGATAAATTTTAATAAAATATGATAGAAATTGATTAATAAGAAAAAAAGTTGTTATCCATGAAAATGGGAATTAGATATTTTATACTGATTATGACATTTTTATTATATTCTGTTAATAAATATATTGATAAGATTTAGAGAATACGATGGAGTAACGGAAGAAGGGATTTGAGCCGTGAGAATGAGTCAAATGTAACCATCAACACCGCAGTATCAAAGTGACGTTTCGCACTTTAACACTTGATAGGATGTGCCTTTCAGTCTACGGATTAGAGCTTGAAATTGAAGAAGAGTTCTAATTGTGGACGTCTTGATTGTGTATAACCGAGCATTATCTTTAATTATGAAAGCCAAACTTTAATTTTACAAAAATATAATATTTAATATTTTCCTAGAACTCGTGTCCCACTAGGACTTTAGTGTTGATGATGACAATAATATCCAATTATATGTTTTCACATTTTATTTATTCATAAAAAATTATATATGGTAGAATTTTAAGGACAAATTAATCCGAATAAAATTAAAAAATTGTATAATATATCATTTTATAAAGAAAAATATCTTTAATGGATAGAGAGAGTATCATTTTTAATTAGAATTTCCTTTATATTGCACAATGACTCATAGTAATTACTATTATATCAATAAGAATATGATACATGTTTAACTAATATCAATATATATGAAACATATATATTATAATTTTTAATACAGGTAAAGTATAGAGCCCATTAATAAAAATTAGACTTGAATCAACTATTGCCAAAATAATTAGAACTAGTAATTTGGATAGTTGACTCTTACTACTTATAAACCTTTTAACATTTTCATGTTTAGTCAATATGAGATATTCTAATACTCTCCTTCAAGTACTATTAGGACTGGACGTCCAATTGTCACTTGAAATAAATACAGTAATAACCGGACCGGCCAATCGAGCCGCCAAGAATAGACATCCAGACTGACAACCGAAAAATTAATAATTCGGACCAAATCTGCTATGATATTATATTAAAATTTTTAATATGAGTAAAGTGTAGAGTCCATTAACAAGAATTGAGCTTAGGTCAACTATTGCCAAAATAACTAAAACTAGTAATTTAAATAATTGACCTTTTCACTTATAAACCTTTTAACATTTTCATGTTTAGTCAATATGAGATATTATAACAATATATAACAAGGTATATATAAATGGTATGCATAAGCGTTATAGTTTAATTTAAGTTTGCTATTTCTCTCGATAATTTTATTTTTATTTAAGGATATATTTACCTGATGAACTTGCATATTGATTATTTAACATTGAACAAGATTTTTATGTGAGGTGGGGGATGGGAGAGCTTTATCCAATTGTGTGTACGTGGTTGAAATTGAAAGGTGCCATATATGGCATCCCATGATCGAGTTAATTAGGGCATTTCATGGCAATTTTGGTGGTGACCACCTTTTGATTGGTAATGCTCTAGACAGTGTATTACCGTGGGATTGTTGTCAGGTAAACATCAAATTATAAATATATATATAACTAGATAATTAGAATAGACTTTTAAACAATTAGAATGTGAATGCATGTACTTGATTGTGTATAATTAGCTCAACTTGCATTTTCCTTGAAATGTAAAGTATATATATAACTAAGTTAATGTTACATAAAATTAAGATCTAATAATGGTAATTTGTTTCAAGTAAGAGCCATCACTATTATTACTCCAGCATAGTCATGATGGAAGCATTCATTGTACCATAAATCGACAAACTTGATGTCTTTGTTGCTTCAATAGCTATTTTTTTGGCATTTGCTTGATAATCATGTGGGCATGACAACTTGCATAGTAAAAACATAACACTTGTACATTTAAATACAATAAAAATAAAAGGAATTAAATAAAAAAAGATTGATAGAAACATAAAACTTGTCGTTTCAAAAGGAAATTGTCAAGATTTAAAGTTGGGATCAATTAGTTTGGAACATTATGAGGATTAGGTCAAAGGTTGGATGAGTTGTGCCACCTAATTCAGGCTTAATGGAGGTCATTATCTTCGTAACAAAAATCCAATAATAAATAAATAAATAGTGAACGATAATCTTATCATGATTGGAGTAGAGCATTCTGTAAAGCACAGACGTGCCTAACCACTAACTAATAGGATCCACCATCTCTTAACAGATAGACTTGATCTAACATTCTCTGAATTTTCAAGATAGTGTCATCTAAACAAGAATCTCAACCCCAAAATTCTCTTGTCGAGTTGGGGATAAGGAAAGCACAAGCTCTCAAGTATTGTATTCTTATAAGTTTTAGGAATAAGCTTAAGATAATTGGCATGCCAATGAATGTTTTAGTAGGAGAAGACATGATAAGGGTAAAAGAAATACGCTTTCTTTCTCTCTTTTTTTCTTTTTAAGAACTAAAAATTGACCGAAACCACATAGGGTTGGTGAGGATAAGATTGCGATTTGGTCCAAACCAGAAGAAAACAGCGAATACAAGTGGGGTTAGGTGTTGGCAAAGAAACAACTAGGCACTGGTAAGCAAAAATGGCTATATTCGTTAGTCCATCATTTCTTTGGTGATCCCAAGGTCACCAAAACCAAAATGTCTCTGCCTACGGGAGGGCCTATAGGTTTCAGAAAAGAACAGAAGATTCACTCTCCTAGATTATGCATATATCTCTCTTCTAATCTTCTTACCACATTGCATAATGTAACTTCAAAGAAAAAGCAAGGCTGATCTATGATAATAAGAGACTAGGTTCAAGCATAGCAAAAAAAACGAAAGAGAGACATTCAAATACAGAACACAAAATTTTCTTGCTGACCAAACTAATATACACATAATTACATCCATCCAAGCCCATAAAACCATCTCTAGCATCTAAAAGTTACCAACAATAACTTAACAAGACAACCAAAAGAAGAAGAAAGTGTATCTTAAGGAGAAGAGAGGTCTTAAACCTAATATCATATATAAATATTTGTATATATAATAATGGGTCTTCAGAGACCAGGAAAGAGACACCAAAAAAGCTATCGTGATCTACCTTGAACGCCTCTTTTCTGATGATTCTTGGGCGGCTTTCCAAAAGCCTTGCAAAACCCACATGCAGATACCTTTGGTGACGGCGGCTCTATAGCCGGGGATACCTTTCCGTTACGGTAGCCTCGCTGTCCACCGTTGGATCGGTTTCGTTCAAAGGTTGTTGGTGATCTCGAAGACCGCATCTTACCATCCATTTCTCGCTTGACATCAAACTTCTCTTCGTTTTCTCCACCTTGCTTGTTGCTGCGGTACACTTGGTTTTCGTTAAGCTCCCCTGACAAAAACTTGTCGTCCCACACAAGCCCCGAAGACCCCTGTCTCCTGAAAGACACTGCAGATCTTTGCAAGCCTGCCATGGCCCTTTTCTCTCCTCTGGATCTTTCCTGGTGAGCTTTTGTCAAATGAATGTCTCACTACTCCGAGTTGTATCTGTATGACTTGTTTTTATATGTAAACTAAGAGAAGTGACATCGTATAGAAATGGCCGTCATAAGGTAACTCAGTCAAAGTATGCCCCAGCACATTATTATTTTTAATCCAACAATAACTTATTTTAAAAAATAATTAAAAGACAGGTTAACATCTTCTATATATATTTTAATTTAATAATGTAATATATAATACTATACGTAAAAGTCAATCTTAACTGTTAACCAATTGTTTTATAAAACTTAATTAATTAATATTAAATTGATTATAAATATGTGATTAAAAGTTAATTTCCCCACCATTGCTGACCTATGTTTCGATCTTCCTCGATGTAGGACGTGGCCGCCTCCTGTTTTTTCTTTTTCTATTTCGATGCTTTTGCTTGTATTTATATCAATTGTTTTAAAAACTTAATAATGAAAAATTTGGACCGCTATGTTAGCATTTTTCTTAATTTTTTATGTTGATTTATTTTAATAATTTTTGTTATTAAAATTTGATTAATTTATTAATTAGTAAATCAAAATAAATCGTTTTATTTTCAACTAACAAATTTTTTTAATTAAACTTAAATTTTTTTATAAATCAAGATAGTATTCTTCGATCATTTTTTAATTTCTTTAATTTTTAAACAATTTTATAACAGTTTAATACTAGTTAATCCGTTTAAACTTTAAACTTCTCATCTATTGATTTAATTTCTAATTCGATTTTTTAAACATCGGTTTACATAAAAACCAATATCTTCTTTTTTTATTTTACTCTAATAAATATGCAACAGTGAAACATGTGATTTTTTTTAAAAGAGGAACTCGCAATTGCTATCCTTTATATACACACTGGGTAAATCACCGAATTGAGACAATAGCCTATAAATTATGACAACCGGAGATTCCACACTGTATAAGCCTTGTACGAAAGGGTAAATTGAAAGAGTGTAAGTAAGGAGAATTGAATACAGGACTTTTTGATCACATGTTCCCTATTCCACTAATTCGACTAGGCGATATATTCCTTATTACATACCATTCCTTTCATCAACAGCATATAAGAACCGCTTCTTAATTGGTTGGTTTTGTTTAATTATTATTTTTGAATAAAATTAAATATTTTTGTCATAATACTAATGGTATGTGATTTATTTATATTTATTTTAAATTATTTTTCAGCCATATGAATCCATTTCCAATTCTTCTAATTTTAGGACATCCAACGGAAGTCGTAACCCTTAAGATTGATTGTAGTTTGACAAAAAGTAGCATCGACTAAAGGTTTCCAATGCCAATAGTAGTAAAGTATGCAGACCACTCGTCTGGTCTACATTTTGGCGAAGCAAATTTGAATGGAAAATTGAAAATTTTGACTGACCAAGTGGAAAATTACTTGACCATGAAATAATCAAATTGTGGAACGTACTTAATGTAGTACTGTAGATATAGTATGACTTTGGAACATTACGTTTTTAATTGGTTTGAACGTATTTGGAATTATATACTTAGCAGTTAGACCATTGATCGATTCAACAAGGCCACGCTTCCTTATGCTGAACTCTTTACGCGTGTGTTGAAAAAAGCTAGCAAGCGAAATATGTTGGACATTTTTGTCATTTCTTGTTACGTGGACGATAATTAATTGTAATTTTTGTCTTTTTAATAAAATATTAGTTAAGTTACGTAATTTGATCTAGATAAAGATAATAGAGTGACTCAATAAATGATCTAAATCAATATATCGAAATTTAGGAAGAAAATGAATCCCGATTAGTATAGCCCGGACTTATATCAAACTTGTGACAGGGAAGTCCAATATAGAAGTTATATATAAAGATTAAGGTCTCATGCAATTGCTCATAGCATTCGTAAGTATACGGATCCTTTGACTCGTTAAAAGCGCTTACGATTTGAGAAATCTGCAAAAAGGTGTTAACCACGTATCAATGACCATATTCCGTAAAGATCTTGAGAGATTGAAGCTTGTTTGGTGCCAAAAAACCGCTTCGAAAAAAGAGATGAAACTGAAATCAAGTATTATGTAATTCTTTCGTTTTTAACCCTTTCGTGAACGATCCGGAACACATAATAAGATTTATGGTACATGTTACAAAGCAATCATGGGTCCATCTTGTTCAAAAATATCTTCCCATAATATTTTATACAAAAAAATAAAGAATTTTATTTACTGCAATATAATGATTTTTTATCAATTTTATAAGTTGAATTTTAAATGAAGAAATATATCAAAATGGTTTTCTTTCAATTATTGAAATTCAATAACCTATATAAATTTTTTATTTTTAATCAATAAGACAATAATTGATTTTGATATTGTCTTTTTTTAAAATATAAATTTATGTTGTATGGTAAATTTAATAATCTCCTTTCTCAAATAACCAATGCTTTAAAAACTGAATTGGAAGTTAAAATGGTAAGTTAAAAGGTGTAACGTTTAAAAAGTTAAATTGATATTAGAGTGTCATAAAATTGGTTAAAGAGTTAATAAAATTAAAGAATTGACAATATGATTAAAAGAAATTATCCTTATCCACTAAACAATTTAAATTTTAATTAAAAATAATTAAATAAAAATTAATTGATTTATTTTATATTTATATAAACTTATTAATTGATCGATTAATTAATAGATCGAGCGAATTTTTAACGACAAGAATTAGTAAAATAAATCGAACCAAAAAGTTAAAAAATTCAAAACTTTTATGATTAATTTGACCGAAATGAAGACTTGAAATCAATACTGCATGAGATAGAAAGCCACAATACACATTACTAACCAAATTGACTTTAGCCCAAACATGCAAATTTGGCATTCAAGAACGGCAACTCTAGTCTTATGGCACATAGAAGTCAAGCACATTGAAAAAAGGGTTCAATCAATGATATAAATGATCACATTTAAAGTTAAGACAAATGCGGTTTCACACATTTGAAAGCTACCATGATAAAAACAAGGACTTGTGGTGGCTACAAATCCAAAACACAATCAAACCACTGATTACCCTTTTTCTTATTCCCATCATAGCATCATCATCATTGTCATTGAAATTGAATATGGAACGAACCTAGCAGATGCCGTGACATTGTTGATCAAATAACGAATAAAAGAACTGAATGGACCCCCACTATGGTAGTGACGACCAATCATATAGACCGGCACGCACTTATCCCATTAATCCATGACATAATCATGAAATCATGGACTCGAGAGTATTCGTAAACTTGGAAAGTGAGCGTATCAATAAACTTTTCGGGTACCCTTTTTACTCTACTCTAAGAGTTATGTTAATAATGGGGATGGGGGAGCCATCTTGACACAAGTATGGCAATTGCCAATCCCCCCAGTTATATATTATAATTAGGTTTTTAAGTTTTAAGTTTAATTTATCCTATTACTTTTTATTTAAAATTAATTAATTTTTATAAACTAAAATAAATTATTTAATAATTTATAATCAAACTTTAAATTTTTTATTATTAAATATTTAGCTGGTGAGACTTTTAAACCTTTGAAGTTTATATTTATGAGTATTCAATAAGAATACAAGAAGTTTAGGGATCCACACTTGGTTTTATTTTGGTTTTTGGATTATTTCTTACACTTTTTCTATTGATAATTAATTTATTAATATTTTTATATATTATTCATTAATAAAAATTAATAAAATATGTTTTAACAAATAATAATTAAATATATAATTTTAAATTCAATGTTAACATAAAAAATTAAACATTTATTTAAATCACAATTTATCGATTAAAAAGATGTTTGATAAAATTAGTTGTTTAGCATTAACTGTTGATGTGTAAAATAACTTATGAATATATGATTTTTTTAAAATTATAACAGCATGAATATTATATTTTTTGATATTTCGTTGAATATTCTTATAAGAGTTGATATTTTAGATATTTAATTTTACAAAAATTAAGTTTATAACTTTAATAAAAAACATAACAATAATAATAACAATAATAATAATAATAATAATAATAATCTAACGTTAAATTCTTTATTAATATAAATGATGCGACGAGCTACATCATATTAGTATTTTTCGTATAATATGTATGAATTTTATTGTTTAATAAATTAAAAAATATATAATTATAGTATGACACAGATACAATATATAGTAGTTATATACTAAAAATATTAATTTGATATGACTGTTTATGTTCAAAATTTTAATATTATGGTATTTTTAAAAGTTAACTAATATTATAAAATTAAATAAAGATTAAAAAGTTTAATTAACCATTTTATTATATTTTTCCAAACTTTAGTACGATAAAAAAAATTAACTTTAAAAATATACAGAAAAAAAGTAGAGAGTAAAGTGGAGGATAATATTGTTATTAAACAAATAATTAACCCTAAAGGCTTTTCTTATAGAACTTTTAGAAATTAACTTATTTTAGTTAAATAAGTCAACTAATAAATTATTTACCAAATATATTAATAACTTTTTAAAATGATCAAAATTTTAACTTTTAGTTATTAAATTAAAAAATAGCTAATAAGCTGTTGGCCAAATACCTCATTTGACATAATTATAAAAATATAGCTAGTAATTATTATTGATTTGATTCAAATATGATTATGAAATATATCCTCACTATTATGTGTGATGTAAATATTTTTAAAACGGAATGAATAAATCAATAAACACTTTTTTTATTCTGCAATTTGTTTCTTGTTTCATGGATGAGGCCAAGAAAGAAATCAAATAAAAATACAATGCTACACTTACAAGATGAGGCCAAGAAAGAAATCAAATAAAAATACAATGCTACACTTCTTTATACTATGATCACAACTGAAAAAATTGTTATAAAACTGATTAAAGATTAAATAAAATTAAAAAATTTAAAATGTGATAGTAAGAGATTATCTTTATTTATAATAAAATTTAAAATTTAATTGAAAAATGATTATTAAATAAAAACTAGTTAATTTATTTTAATTTATAAGAATTTTTTAATTTTAAAAATTGATCGATTAATTAAAAAGTTAATCAATTTTTAATAGTAGGAGTTATTAAAATAAATCGGCCAGAAATTTAAAAATCATACTAAATAATTGAACAGTTTATGATTGGGTTGACTTTTTTTTTAATAATTGGAATTAGGTTTAATATATCGAAACGACATTGTTAGATAGCATAGCAGCATGCTTCGCACGTGCGCCAAAAACAAGCGCATTTTTTTCCCGCTAAAACCCTTCCGATCCCTAATTGTCTCTCCTTCCCTCGCGGCCTCACTTTCTCTGCTCCCAAACATACCGCGAGGTACTTCTTCCTCATTATCTCTGTGGAATGCTTATAGCTATAAGGATCTTTCATTTTTACGTATGTTCGTTTCCTTAAGATTTTCAATTAGATGCACACAACCTGTTGGGTATGAGGTTTGAGTGAATATCGTCTTGTTTGAAAAGTGAAAGAGCAGTTCAACAAGAAGTTCTTTTTTAATTTATTTTTGTTAATTCTTCATTTCTTTTTACACTAATTTTGTGAGTTTGAGGAAAATGTACGCAAGAAAGGGTTATGAGCTGGTGAAAGATTTCGCTAGTGGCGAAAAAGGTCAGCTTCAGCACTTCAATGTAAGATCTCTCTCCCCCCCACCCACAGCCTCACATACATACTCTCACAATTATGGATCAAAAGGGGTTTTCTTTTTAGTGTTACTGGGTTATCAGGTTTGATTATCTTATAATAAGCTTCCTTGCTGATTTTGTTACATATGTGATGGAAAAGGAAGAGCTTTTCAATCAAGTTGTTGATCAATGTACTCAGCATTATACGGAACTTGAGGCTTTGATAAGGTATTACCTCATCTCGGTCATCATTCCATACTTGTCAATAACTTCAAGGCTATTGTTTTCGAAGTCAACTGCTAGAATTTTTGGCAGCTTCTGAATTCTCTGAAATTGGTATTTGACAAATTTGCTTAACTGTTGCGTGCATATGTAGTTTATTGCACTTTGTGGAGTGCTCGCATCTTTCAAAAGATTCCAGTCGTTTTTTCAGTCATTGGGTTCCTGCAGCAGGAGATGTCTGAAATTGTAATTGACATATATGATCGCTTTGATTGGAGCTGCAATATACGAGAATCTTGTTAAAATCATATGGAAATGCTTCTGTCCTAGGATGTAGATTTGCATGTGTCATTCAATTTTTGTTCTGAATAGTTATTATGCTAGGAGCAATTCGTATTCTCTCCTCTGTACACAATTGATGTACTTGATATGACTAGGAAAATGCAAGAAGAAAGTGTGGATGTCAGAGAAACTAGAAATGCAGACCACTATGGTGCACTCATACACCATTTATCATTAATTCGCAACAAGCGCTGCTTAATGGCATATGTGTAAGAAAACTTTTCTTGTTATCCATAGGCGAACCCTTTCATCCTCGTTAATTAGTCTTCTGTGCTCATTTATATAACCATGTAGGTACAACCGGGCTGAGATTATAAGAAATTTGGCATGGAATGTAGGATTAGAGCTTCTTGAACTTCCAGAAGAAATTCAAGAGAAGTTCAGCGACTCGGAGAAAACCTATTTTGGGAAACACTCTGCTGCATTACAATCATACATGGCAGATGTGGACATTGATTTGAATGTGGTATGAAATCCCTCCCCCTTTCTAGACTATGCAAGCAGGTCTTAGGTTACCAAGAGAATTTAAACAAACAAGTTTTTGTCTAGTAAATTGGAATTTAGCAAGTCCAATTCTTTTGAACTTATGTTGATGGTGAAGTTATTGTCTTGGCCAGGATATGGTGCCACCCAAAGATCCCTACATCAAAGTGAGGGTTCTTGATGATATGGGTGAAGGCATATTACTCAGTGATAAGACAGCCAATCTTGCACGGCATTCGATGCACTTCTTGAAACGAACTGATGCGGAACAGTATGTTGCACGGGTTGGTTGCCTCATTAACTTTGTTATCTCAGCCTGTTTTATGAGAGTTTCTGCAAATGATTCATTCTTTGTTGTTCTTTCTTTCTTGGATAACCAGGGTCTGATGGAGGAGCTCACAGGTTGACTCAAAATAGTGGTCTGAGATCCTTTAACCCTAGTTTTGCAGAATCATGTTTCAGACTCGATTATCTAATCATCCGAGTCCTATCAGATAGCTTGATTATGGACTTTAAATCTGCATATTAGTTGTAGATGATGACTTGTATGTACATGCAGAATTAGAAAGTCTGTGAACGTCTAAAAGGTACAAATAGAGGTGGATTGATGACTTGTATGTACATGCAGAATTAGAAAGTCTGTGAACGTCTAAAAGGTACAAATGGAGGTGGATTGAATACAATACTGATTCCACTGTGTTACATCAATAAATTTTTTATATTTACCAAATAATTCACGTCAATGTTGCCCCATTGTGATTTCTCCTAGGGAGATCGCTGAACCTTGTGCCTTATTTTGGCTCAAGTTGTTTCATAGATTTACCCGCATGCACCAAACAGCTCGATTTGTTGGGGGTTTGAATTGAACTCCATTCATTCTCAAACATGCCAAATGTACATGAATCTTTCGCTTCAACAGTAGAACGATGTTTTCTCATATACTTAGTATGTTCTGTAATAACTAACGTAAAGGGAAATTTTGAGACATGAGAAGACGAAGATTGCATGACCACAAGTCACAGAACTTGGCCTCACTATGGAAAAGCATGTCCATTATCGAATTCCAATATTCCACTTAAATGGCATCAGAAAAATGTAAACAACACTAAAATGTGGCCGTATCACCTTCTGCATCTACTGCTACCACTACCAGCTTTTGATCCCTCAGAAATGCAACCTTCAGCAGCTGCTAACACTTGAGTTTCAAATTTATGGCCTCTCAAGGACGCTCTTATCTTCCTAACAACTTGTTGCTTCAACACTCGGCGCTCCATCCTGGATAGATGCTTACACCTATCCATCTCTTTGAGAAATTCAACCACAGTTTTTCCAGTGCCACCATTGGCCTTTTCCAATTTCACAAGCTTCTCTACGAGCTGCAAAGACAACATCCGCTCTAAGCAGACTTTGTTTCCCAATTCAACGAGATCGAAAATGCATTGTAAGTTCACTTCCTGTGTCTTCATTGATTTACTATCAAGTGACAGAACCATCTTATCTATGAGACTTATCTGGAAAATCTTGTTGAAAACGTGGATACCTCCACTGGCAAAAAGCATTTGGTGCAATGCTGTGTAAGCTGAATCCTGCAACTCTGCAATTTGACAATGCATTATCTTCACTAAGTCAGGGATAATACTGTAGTCCAAGAATTTCTTGATACAAGGTTCTCCACCTGAGCAAGCTAGCTTCATCAACAAAAATGCAGATTCAGATCTCAATTGGTTTTGTTGAGAGAACTTGCTTTGCAGAAGTTCTGATAACCTTTTGATGAGGGGACTTCGCAAAATCATCTCTCTGTTTTGAGAATGGCCTGCCTTCTCAACAACTGGTATGAGATCCTGCAGTGCCTCCAAGACCACCTTGCTATCGCTATCTAGTACCCTGTGCATGAGGTCCTCAAACGTCTGTGGCTTGGGGGAATGGGAAATTGTTCGATCTGACAAAATAAAGGTTTCCAAACGAAGCCTAACTTGCCATGGAAGAAGGTCTAGATTACCAAGGAAAACAGGCACATTTGCTTGAGTGCGAGACATCTCATAAAATGCCTTCAAAGTTACTATGGCATGGTTTTGAAGTACTTCAGATCCATCCTCAAGAATTTTAATAAGACTCTTTTCAATTTTAAAGCTGAGCATTCTCTCAACGGCCTTTGACTTTCCGGCTTTGGTTAAAGAGAACAATATGTTAAACATGCTCTCATGCAGTTCTTCAATATCTTCAGAGAGCAATTCGGCTATTCGGTTAAAGGGAATACTCTGAAGCACCTCATCAACTGTCTCAGGGCATCCAAATTCAGCAAATTTTGCAAGAACAGCTAACATATTAATTTGGACAATAGGGTCCTCAGTCTCCCCTAGTACTTTTGCCATCTTATGTATTGTATCAGCGTTCTCAATGGAAGGAAAATAACTTGCATAGTCATCCTTGTCAAATACATTAGTTATGGCTTCTGATGTCACAGCAATGAGACTTTTTGAGTCGGATGAGATTAAATCCAGTATCCTGGGTCCCAATATGCGACTAAATCTTGCTCTGCTGGTTTCAAGTTCAGACATGGATTTGCTAGCCATCAGAGCTTCGATAAGAGCTTCTAATGCTGACACCACCAGAATTTCTTCCACAGTATCAAGTAGAACCCTGAATCTTTGTTCAGCAATCTTTTTGATGTTCTCCTTTCCATAAATAAGAAGCCAAGGGAAAATAAATGCTGCTTCTTCTGCTGAACACTCTACAAGCAATATCCTAATAGAGTCATTTGTCTTGCTTTCGAGATACAAAGAAACCATGTCATGAACCATGTATAAGGGATCAGTATCAGTTTTCATGAGCAATGAACCTTCAACAAGTTTGCTTACGATAAGAGGGAACAAGCTTTCCTCCCCAAGAACTAACCAAATAGCCTCTAGACAAGCTTCTGGCACAGGCTCTACCCAGGAAATCGAAGCTAAAGCTACAAACAGCCTTTTAGAGTCTTCAGGCATTGCTTCAAGACTGAACTCTAGTGATCCAAAAATGGTTATTGTGTTCTCAGCTTCTTTCTCATTGACATAAGAGACAGGTCCAGGCGCACATGTGGCAAATGTTGATAAATTAAGAGTGGCCTTTTCCCATTTGTCGGCTCTCACTTCTTTCCTGAGAGCCTTACCCATAACAGCAACTGTAAGAGGGTGGTGACCGCAACGTTCAAGCAAGGTCTCTGCCAAACCCTATGGAAAAATAAAATTCCACAAGTTTGTAAAGGAACCATTGTTGTAGTATTTATCCTCCAAATACAAATTAACTTTAACAGTGATGACACAGAACCTACCTATTCTCGTTAATACATTTATACTGAGAATTATGAAGTAATTAAGACTTCTTCAAGTTTCTTTAAGTGCCTGATACTGAAATCAGAATTCAGCATAAAGAAGAGGCTGAAGAATATGCAAGATGAAAATTTGCACTTGTTTTGACACTTACTGGTAGTTCTTCCTCACTAAGGAGGCTGTGATGGAGAAGAATTGCCTTGCTTATCTCTCTTGTGTCATCTTTGCTCAACTCCACCTTCTCAGCTTCAGTTATTTCACAGACAGCTTCATTTCTTGTTGTCACCAAGTATTTGCAGTCATTATCATATAACTTCACGAAACGGTCAACTATATCCTGCTCCCATACATCATCAAGAAGCACCAAAAAGCTCTTTCCATATAAAGCCTCTTGAAGTAATAAACAAATGTATTCAAGATCTCCACTATTTTCATCCCGAAACTTCTTCCAATATCCAATCAGTATGAGAAATTTAGAGATTTTTCGGGCAAGGCGTTTTTGGTATTCATCCTTATTTCCATTGCAAGCATTCCTACTGCACCATTGCCCAAATCTAAGCTCGACTGCACCCCCTATAAATCTTGTTGGGGGACTAGAGGCCACTTGACGAGCCAAATATGACTTTCCAATACCGGATAACCCAACAATTAAAATGACCTGATGAGAATCATGTCGTTCCAGTAAATTCTTCACATGGTGGCACTTATTTAAACTTGGACAGCCTTGTTCAATCTTTATCTTCAACTGAACTGGTACTTCAAGTGCAGTTGATTCAATCACCTTATCAACGTTTTCTACATACCTTTGGGATTCAAGCCACCAATTCAAATCATCCCTAATTGAACTTGTCAGTTTCTCAAGAGGGTCTCCCGCCATAGAATTCCAAACTACCTTAGCCAAATTCTTAACCCTACTTCTCGAGACAATCCTTCTTGCCCTACTGATCTTTGGATGGAGCCGCTCTATCAAGGCATTTAAGCTTTGGACTTGTTGATCTAACTGAGAGTTGTGAAGCTTGTAAGAATGTTTTTGTCTAATTCGACGCGTTAAATTCTCTAGACTACAGACAAATTCCTCTAGGCTGCGGATTCTCTTTGGTGCTTCATCCAAATTCCTACAGGCCTGTTCTAATGCAGTGACAGTCCCCACCATACTTGAGACTATTTGTACTGCAGAAGCAACAGCTTGCAATGCATCCATTGTTCCTCAGAATAAGTTTCCAATGATGTTCCCAACGTTTTGCCAGACAAATAAAGTACACATCATTTATCTTTCTCTACCCAATAACCCAGGTAGAATTTGTCCATTAATTCAGACTCTTCAGCTGATACTCCCAACAAACAAAATTTATGTAATCAACATGATATCGGCAAAACCTTAATCCAACTTAGCTGAATTGGTAAAAACGAATCCAACTCAAGTCTCCAAGGATTCCCTGTAATGTTCAAGACAAGAATCTTAGTGTACTCCAAAAAATCCGTTTGCCTTTCTGGACCATACGACTAGCTAACTCTGCACAACAAACTGAAGATGAAGTAGGTTGGAAGTTGGACAAAAGAAACAAATATTGTGAAATCATGCAAGTCAATTCAGCAACCACACTTAACCATAAAAATTCCACCTTGGGACGCAAATTATGTCCCAGGTGTCTCCGAATCCAGCAAAATACTCAGTAATCAATGAGAGCAATCTTCCTGCTGAAAAAGGACTTGCTTTTATATTAAATCAACACTTTACATCAACGGACTTCTGCCCATTAACATCCATTAATAACCTTATTATTACAGCGCATGAAGACCAAAAACCAGATTCTTCTTTGAAGACAAATTCACTTTTCTTCAACAAAAACATTACAAAACCCCCGACTTGTGTCAAATTATTGTACCAAAAAAGTGATTAATACCACCAAACTGAACAAAAATATTAAAAAAAACACCAAGCCGTGCAGTTCATTACTAACCAATATTGGGATTAATTCAAACCCAGATCGTAATCACAAGGCAAGAATGAAACTAAGCAACTATCGAAATAGATAGATCTGGGTCAAACCTTGTGTGCCAAGTGATAGACAGCGAAAACTGAAGTCAAACGATACGTTTTCCGACAAGTGAGAACCGAGCTCGAAAAGCCTGCAAGAAGGGAACTTGGAGAAGGAGCATAGCCGGCCTCTAACTTGCTGGCTTAACAAGAATCCTCAAATCAGAGGGTAGCTTCATGACAGCATCCGACCCCGAAATCTTAAGCAAACTTGTACTTTTTTAAATATGCCGTGACCTTTTCTTTGAGAACAAAAAGAATAAAAGAAACAAGAAAGAGTCAAACTTTCAACGATTTCATCATCGTGAGTAGGCATCCACTAGCGGGACGTCAATTTTTTCTGAGAAATGAGATGTTGAAAAAGTCAGTTGTTTTCTCTTTTCTGCGTTAATTCTTATGTTCGTCAATGTTCACATTCCAAGTTGACACAGAAACATATCTGAAAATTTGTAAGGAATATATTTCTTTCCTCCTAACAGAATTTTTCAAATACACTTACATTCAGATATTTTCAAGCACCTACAAGTACATTTCCAACGTCATTGCTTCTGTATTATCGCAGAATTTTACGAGGCTACTTCTTGATTAGGTGATGGAGTACAGATTCTCAAAGCTTGAACTTCAAAACGAATCACTAGCACATCCTGTCCAAGTATGTTTAGGAAAAGGAAGGGACTCACAAGCACAAAACTGTGCTACTGCTTACTGCCAAATGCAGTTAATATATGAGAGAGCT
The DNA here is from genome assembly GCA_027575705.1 of Erythroxylum echinodendron. Taxonomy (NCBI): domain Eukaryota; kingdom Viridiplantae; phylum Streptophyta; class Magnoliopsida; order Malpighiales; family Erythroxylaceae; genus Erythroxylum; species Erythroxylum echinodendron. The sequence continues at coordinate 4,842,660 of JANZXR010000005.1, read as the reverse complement.
AGACTAGGATGAACTAACACACCTTTAGCTGATAAGTTTTGCACTTGTTTACCTCTAACAGAACAAGCCCCTTCAACCCAAAACCATTCCCATTTCCCTGAACCTCCACTTTCTCTCCAAACTACCATTCCTGACCCAATGTTGCTATACAAACATATAAACCCTTCACCACCAACACATTTAGTACAACCCCAATTTGTCAGCTTCATACCCAATTCAAGAGGAACTTTTTCTATCAAACACCATATGTTTCCCTCATTTAGTTCCCACACAGAAGCACCACTGAGACCTGTGCCCCCAACAAGTGTCAAGTTCCCATTCCTCGGCACCAAGCTGGCGAATTCAAGCCTGTCTGCCATTGGTACACTCAGTTCTTGCCATCTGTTCGATTCAATCTCCAAGGCCATTATGCAATAGGCCCTAGCTGAAGTGATCCAATATAAGACCCCATTAGAATACACACTCTCGTTAGTTGTCCAAACCGTTAGCCTCACTGCAAATTCAGTTGGCATAGACTCCACGATCTTCCACGTATCATTGCTTGAATCATACATCTCCAATGTTGGTTCGTAAGTGGCACCTCCACTAGGAGCTTCCGACATTCCACCTGCCACATAGACTCTGAATTCTCGGAATGTACATTGTCTTGAGCCCAAAACCACGACGCCAACTGCTGGACTAGTCCTAGCTATGATTGTCATCGGAAGTTGCCTGAATTGTCTCGTGAAAGGATTGCACACACCAAGTTGGAGAACTGTTGGACTTGTTGGTCTAAAAAGCATCAAGCCATCAATCGGTGCAATGGGTCGCATATGAAAAGACAGGAACTTTAGAGGTAATATGTGCCACTTACAAGAAGTTGGATTGAGAACATAGCAAAACTGGTCAGGGTGGCGAGTTGGTAAGGCTACAAACCATGGTAGGTGGTGTTTGAGCGAAGATGAAGGGGTTTTGCTCAATGGATATTCATTGGCACAGGCTCGCCAATGGCGACAAGTTGATTTGGCGAGCGCCAATGAGTCCGGGGAGAGAAAGGAGAAGATGTTGGATAGGAGATCAAATGGCATGCTGGTCCACATTTCACCAATGAACACTGGTGGTCTCTGTCTCTCCAAGGTTTTTAATGCAAAGTCTTTGTATGAAGGTTAAGCTGCAGGATCACTATGCAAGTGGGAAGTGATTTGTTGAGGAGTATGTGGCCTAGAGGTGAGTGACCCATGTGACTTTACGATCTGCATATCTGAATTTGCATATGATTCTGTGATTATTCAGTGTCTGTCCTTGTACTACCTGTGTGTGTTGCAGTTTATGCAAGGATGCTTCTTGGAGTAATCCAAGAGCCAAAAGAAGAACTGGACAAAACGTACATGCTCTGTACAGCGAAGAAGAACCGGACAAAACCTACGTACATGCATTTTTCGCCATCAGGTCCTTGGGTTCCTGGAAATGATCATTCGTAAGCTTCATAATTATGCAATTTGTTGTTTATGTTTCTGCTGTGGAGTCCCTATCTAATGATAAGTTTTAGTTTGGCACGCTATATTGACGTCTTTGATGATAAACATGTAATTGAGTTTTAGTTTGATACGTTATTACAATAATTATGGACACTACAATTGTAAATAATGTGTTCTTTAAGATAATTCCACACCAATATTTAAGATTTTTTAAAAAGTTTAGAACTTGTTTGTCTTTATTTTTCAGCAAAAGGGTCATTTTTGACCTAAAGTTTTTCACCAATCGACATGTTTAACCCAAACATTCAGAGGTTAACAGTATTAACCTTAACATTTAAAAAATGTTGCATTATAACCCAACTTTAACGGAAAATTCAAATAGGTCTATTAAATATTAGGGTAGCGCTAACCTGACACTTCAAAATTATTATTTTATTCAAGTAAGTGGCCCTCATTAGCCAAGTTATCGCTGAAGGGACAAATGGGCCCTCCTTTTTAATTAAAATAAAAAATAATTTTTAATAAACGAGTGAGACCCACTTTCATATTATCATTAACCTTAAATGATTAACCTTAGGATTACATGTCTAATAATTGTCTTAACCCTAATCATGTGATTAATTTAATAAAACAATTATTAAATTAACAAAAAATTAGTTAAGATAATCTTGATAATTAAGTAATCATATTAGATGTGGAAACGGTAATGTTTTTGTTTCCTTCTCATCGTTCTTCATCGTCTTCTTCGTTCTGCAGAATTATTGGTCATTGATGGTGAGGTTGGTAGAGGGAAGTACCAATTGCGCAGTGTGGTGGTTTGGAATCATCGAGAGAAGTTGTCATTGTTGAGCATCGAAGCTTTTTGAGTTAACTGAGGTATGTTAGGTTTTATTATTGGTGTCTATTAGATATATTTGTGCATAAGGATGCTTCCTTCTCGTTGGTGTGTATTAGATGATCGATGTTGTCGTTAGTTTAGTGTTGGGTGTGGTCTCGAATGTTTATTTGTCTGATTTGTTTCTGGTCCCTATTATGATCCCATTGTTATTGTGATTTTTATGTTTTTTTGGTTAGCTTTAGTTAGAGTTTTAAACATCACTCTGCATCACATATGTATTTAGTTCCAAACTATTTAGGTTTGTAAGTTTTGGGTAACCTAGTACCCCAACAAACAAGTCTTTTAGGGAAAATATTTTCCTTGTAAGCTTTTTACAAACGGAAGAAGGCAATAAGGAGGTATATAAGTTGGTGTCCTGGATGTTCATCAATTGTCCCTCCATTCTTAAATTTCATTTTTTGGCTAGGAATTTTCTTTAACATTGATAATTATGTAATGCATCTTGATTCTTCTTTTACTTAGAGAATCTAGCCTTTGCAATTTGTATTTTTATCAAAGAATACTCAGGGAATCATATACTGATAAGTCCAATTAAGCATTTGCAAGCAATTGAATATGCCAGTAGAAATTTGATGAATATGTTAATAGAATATTGATGGATATGTTAGTATGCACCATTGAAGTACAATAGATGTATATATTTTTGCTTAATTTGCAACTTTACAGATGGTGAAATGTTAGAAATCTGAATTTACTGAAATAGTTTAGGCTATACAAGCGCTAAAACTCAAATAGTTTAGGCTACTTAATACATACCAAATTAGACTAATCAAGCCAATTTTATTCTTCCAAACTGGAATTGGGATTGTAGTAAATGTTTCGGATAAAGTTTGGTAGGGCTTAATTTGATTAAAAGTGCCATTTAAATGGAGGAACATGATTTGAATGTGGATCCCATTAGTTTTCCACCATACTTTATACAATTACATTGAAGGATAAGGAGATTTGACGTTGAAACAAAAATCTATAGCTAAGAATTCATTTAGGTAAATAATAACTAAACTTGCTCAAAATTTATAATTTGAAATTGCATGAAAAATGCTAAGTAGTTTTTGGCTGTCTATAATACAACCATGTTATTTGCTAGAAATGGACTGCTGATTATTATTGAACTACTAATTGCTAAGGAGAAAGCTTTTACAATTCGGCAGTAGACTCTTTAAGAAGGAAGAAACTTATATGGCAATTCCATTTTATTTTCTCATTTTATAAACATGCCAATAGGTATTTATTAAAAATGAGGACATGCAAACAAGTGTCACCATTCTCTTACAAGTATTGAAATAGTACCTCACACAGTCTTTTAGGGAAAATATTTTCTGGTGGAAATTGAGATTACCATATGATGTTATAGTTTTAATTGCATTGGTTTTACATTTTATGATAATCAACCTGCTGTTTTTTAATCATTGCATTGTTTTTTTCATTTAAACTTGTGTGTATTTTATAGGTTTTAATGGCTCAATATGAAAGTATAAGGCTTTTTCATGGTGGAAATTTTATGGTAGAGCTCGAATTGACATATATAGGTGGGGACGTTGCTACATTTGACAAAGTTGATGTTGACTATGTTAGTAACAGACAAATAAATGAGATGAGAATGGAGTTAAGGTATGATAAAATTGATAAGGCATATTATAGAGAGCCTGGTGTTAACTTTAAGGACTCATTGAAAGTTATCGACTCAAATGAAAGTTGTATTAGGATGACAAACCTAATGCAAAAATATGGGATTGTATATGTATATGTAACTCATCATATAGACATACCTACCTATGCTATTGATTATTATGATGATAAGAACATAGAGGCACAGGGTGCAAAAGGGGATGAGAATGTGGAGGGGGAGGTTGCAAAAATGGAAGAGAATTTGAATGAAGAAGTTACACAAATGGAAGAGAATTTTGATGGAGAAGGTGCACAAATGAATGAGAATTCAGAGGGAGAAGGCGCACAAACAAATGTGAATGCAGAGGAATATAGTGGACATTTTGGATCAAAATTTTATTTTGACATTCCACATGAACATCATCCAATTGAAATTGATTAAGAGGATTGGGGTAGTCTTATTAGCACCGATGAATATCCTAGTAGAGAGAAGGTAGGTGAAGCTTTACGTTTATTAGCACCGATGAATATCCTAGTAGAGAGAAGGTAGGTGAAGCTTTACGTAGACCCAATTTGTCTTTTATGGATAATCCTGTAGAGGTTGGACATGAGTGGAGGTTGGGAAAGGATTATGCGACTGCAAAAGAAATTAAAGATTATGTTGTCAATTATGCAGTACGTATAGGATGCAATGTTAGTTTGAAAAAGTGTAAGAGTACTCGGATTAGGTATGTTTGTGTGGGTGGATGCCAATGGGTTTTGTATGCTGCATATATTAAGAATGAGCGATGTTGGAGGGTGAAAACGTATAATTCTAATCACAGTTGCTTCATTACAGACAAACCTAAATTGGTTTCTGCAAAATTCTTGATGAGACACTTCAATGATAGATTTTTAGAGAAGCCCAGATAACAACAAAGAAAATGGTGCAAGAATGTAGAGAGAAGCTAAATATTTTTGTAAATTCATACATGTTTAAAAGAGCTAAGAAGAGATTAAGGAAAGGGAGAACAACGAATTCTATTGCTGAATATGCAAAGTTATAAGGATATCCTGGGTCAACAATTGAGTTACAATTATCAAGAAATGAAGAGAGCTCATTGCTACAAGTAAGTTATGTTATAAAGTTTATGTAGTACTTCATTATGTCGTGTTATGTAGTATATTAACAGTTCTTTATATTCTTGCATTTTGTTGCAGTTCAAATGATTATATATTTGTTTTGATGCCATGAAACAAGGATGGAAGCATTTGGGACCAATTTTTGGGATTGATGGATGCTTCCTGAAGATAAAATTTCAAAGGCAATTGTTAAGTGCAGTTGGTAGAGATGCTGATGGAGGAATGTTTCCATTGGCTTGGGCAATTGTTGAAGTGGAAAACACAAATTCATGGACTTGGTTCACGAATTTGTTATCATCTGATTTGGAATTAGAAGATGGTCAAGAAATTACAGTTATATCTGATATGTACAAGGTACGTAAACAAATTTGGGGTTGAAGGTAATTATAGGAAATATGATTTGATATCTTTTGTATTTATTGTAGGTATTAGTCAGGGTGGTTGAGGATACTTTGCCCAATGCAGATCACCATATGTGTGCAAGACATAGATATCATAATTGGTCTATGAATTGGAAGGGAAAGGACCTAAGAAAGCAATTTTGGAATTGTGCTTGGTCAACGTATGTTCAAGATTTCGATGAACAACTAAAGAGACTTGATAGAATAAGCTTTGGATATGCTGTAGCGTTTCTTGAGTATTTGAAAGAGAGGTGGCCCAGATATTATTAATTCTTTCAAACTAAATGTCCCATTGTCGACAACAACATGAACTAAACCTTCAATAGGTGGATTCTACCAGCTAGGGAGAGGGCAGTAAATAGCATGTTGGTGATGGGAAGCATATTGTTAGGATCGATAGACAACATACATGTAGTTGTCGGGCATAAGACCTATATGGATATCCATGCAAGCATGCAATTAGTACAATCCATCACTCGAGATAAATGTTGGATCCCGCTTTTAGGATTTTTATATTTATATTTATATTTTATTTATTTTATTAAATTATCAAGCATGAAAATAGATTAGAATTTATGAATTAGGAATTGTTGGAGTCTAATAAGGTATCTTTTGAATTTTGTATGGTGGTATGAATTAAAAGAAAGAATTAAAATAAAGTGAAGAAGTTAATAGGAATTGCCTAATAAAGAAAAGGTAAATTGGTAAAAACACAAGAAATTTGTCTTAAATGAATAAGACAAAGAGGAGGAGACGTGAATTAAGGTGGTGTGAATTAAAAGAAGATGAAGAGAATGAAGAGAAGGAGAATTATGGAAATTCTTTGATAAGGGAGGGTAAAATGGTAAAAACCCAAAAGGGTGTAATAAATGAATAAGACAAAGAAGTAGAGAGTTGTGGGTTATAAGAAAAGAAGAGAAGAAGAGTCGTGAATTCACCTAAAGGAGAGAAGGAGAAAGAAAGGGAAGAAGAAAGAAAGAAAGAAAAAGAGAAAGAAGAAGAAGAAAGAAAAGCTTAGGTAAGTTCTTTGTTTAGTTTTTTCTTGTTTTAATAGATTAAGGAAGTAGAAAAAAAAAGGTTTAATGTGAAGAAAATGAAGAAAGAAGTAGAGAGAAGTGGGTTTTAATATGATGAAGATGAAGATGAAGATGAAGGAAGAAAGAAGAAGAAGAAGAGGTTGATGTTTTCTTTAGAGTATTAGAAACCTTAACT
>JANZXR010000005.1:4812126-4835862 GCA_027575705.1 Erythroxylum echinodendron | reverse complement strand
TACCTCACTGAGTTCGCAAACTCACCTAAAATTGCAACATATTTTTCAGGACCGAGAGTAGACTCCTAGCTCCAGAGGGACTTTTCTAGCCGTGTAGATCGTTTTTGCGAGAGAAGTCATGGCTCACAGGTCCGTCAGCTGGGACTTTTGGGATGACCTAGATAGTTTTGATGTATTCTTCCTCTTTCATATAATATCTTGTACTAGGTTTTTGTATGTATGTACAGACAGTACAGTATGGGATGATGTACAAGCTTTGATTTTGATGAAATGAAATCAGGAAGAGTTTGATTTTAAAAATATTGTGGTTTACCATTAGTGCTTTATTATACAAATTGATGTGATGCCATGTGGAGTGATTGTAGTGATCGCACGTAGCGCTCTCTTATCATAGGATATGTACCGGAATGACCTGTGGGCGTCCCGGTGTGTACCCTACGGTAAGGAGGTGTTACATGTCTCATTCCTCATTCTAAGATTTCTTGACGTGTTACCAAATTCTGTCGATCTTCATCTGTTCCTTGTGTTCATACACCTACAAATACACATGGAAAAGTATCAAAAACTCTTAAATCAAAGTAATATAAATTAAAAAAGATGCTAAAGAATCAATCCCCAGCAACTGCACTAAAAACTTGCTAATGATAAAACCTATCTACTTGTTTTACACTTACAAATCGCAAGTAAACTAGTTGTGACTTGTAGCTTAAAAGAGCAGATATTGATTCCACATAGATTGATGCCCAGATACCACTTAATTTAGATAAAACTTTGTTTAAAAAATGAAATTATTAAAAGTAAATAATATGGAAAATTAAATTAAAATTAAAAGACTAACTCAAAACAATAGACAATACTAATGTGTAGAAAAATCGAAATTAAAAAATCTAAAGACTAAAGATACTTTTTTCTTATTTTGTCTCCCTCCTATTTTATTGATTGAATTGTATCTCACGTTAGATTTCTAACTATCATAACTACCCTCTCTTATGGTGTAACTAATTGTCCTTAATAGAATTTAAGGAACTCAATTGGATGATCCCTCAACCTACCTAATGACTTAACCTATTCAACTAGTTATTAAACTATTTTATGGGTGATCAACTAACTAGCTGAGATTTCTCTTCTAACTATTCAATTAACATGATAATTGTAAGTCTATAGGTCGCAAACTCTCGTTGTACAATCTTACATAAATTTATCTTACTCACTCTCTCCATTTGTTGCAAGATAACAATTTAAATCATCAATTATCAAAGATAAATTCATTCAATCCAACAAAATAGGAGTTTTGACAAAATAGTTTAAAAATAATTCCTAAAACTAAATCAGCCTAACATGATCTCCATAACATCATCAACATTGAAATAAACCATTTTACAAAGAATAGAAAAAGTAACATTGACAGAAAATTAAACTACAAAACTCCTTCTCTCCTTTGCGAAAATCTGGAAATTTTGGTGTTGATGTGTTATTTTGCCCAATATTGATGATGATCCTTGATTTCAATCCTTCCTCAAGGCTGCAAATGTATTTTCTTCACTCTAAATTTGGTCTTTCTATAAAAGGATTTCGTCCTCCTCCAAGATGGAGACTTAATGATGCTCAAATAGTCCAAAAATTCTAAGTTTAATGAAGCCCCACATATTGTCTCGGATTATGATTCCCACAATCGTGGGAATTGTCATAACTCCCATGATCATAAGAATTGGTTGCAAATGCGCTCCTCTTTTCTTCTCCTTTTGATATGTAGCTCAATCTTCAAGTTGCTACATCTTCCTTCTTACACAACACATAGTCAATACTTACCCAAAATTAACATCAAACACGAAAGAACAAAATTGGAAATCAAACTAAGCAAAACTATACAAAATCAATCCTAAACTATAACAAAAATCAACACGTATGCAATAAAACGCATGCCAATTACATAGGGAAACATAGACTAATGCACACCTATCATGAGCAGATATTAATCAAATCCAGGCCAAGCATATTGGAAAGTGGTAAAAGGAATATTACGGTATTTAAAGGGAATTGTGGACTATGCATTATGTTATCAAGGCAATGATCTAGGTATACAAAAGTATACAGATGCAGACTGGGGAGGAGATTTATATGAAAGAAAATCTATCTTAGGATATGTATTCTTACTAAACCATGGAGCAATATCATAGAAAAATAAGAAACAATCTTGCATTGCACTATCAACAATGGAAGCTGAATTTATAACATTCTCAACTACAGTATAAGAGGCTGTGTGCCTTCACTGATTCTTAGTACATTTGGGAGTCACTAAAAGTGAAATTGATCTAATAACCATTAACTATGATAGTCAAGCCACAATCGCTTATACTAAAGACCCCAAATTTCATTGTAAGTCAAAGCATATAGATACTAAGTATAATTATGTGAAAGATATAGTTGTATTGAGAGAAGTGATCATAAAATATATATCTACACAAGATATGATAGCAGACCCAATGACAAAACCAATTTCCAAAGATGTATACATTGGGCATGTAAAGTTAGTAAAACTATGTAGATTTTGATATGTACTGGTAAACATTTCTCTGTGTATGTTCAGTCATTATAATGTCATCTTTTGGATATAATGTATGATGAAGATTATACATTGTGTATCATTTGATTCATGAATATATATGTTCTTTTGCATAAATATATTTTGGGATGAATCATAAGTATATGAGACAGATTAGAGATTGGCCCTCGCACACGAGAAATCATCTCTAGTGTTATATGCTCACTAGAGATTAAAATTTTTAAAGTTTATTATTTAGGTGATAATTGAGAGCGAGAAACTGAAACTATAAATGCCATAAGGAAATGGGTTCAAAGTGATTTAATGATCACTATATCTGTCTTACGTTGTTAGATGTGAGTTTTGAATAGATTTTGAGTAGATAAGTGAACTTAAGTTAAACATTAAGTATGTTTGAACTATCATTTGTTTGGAATTTTTTAAATGAAAGATGGTCAAGGTAAAAGAAGTGGGTAAATACCATAGCACATGACTTGTGTCATGTGTGCAAAACTGACCACAAAAGCTCATCTTACATTAGATGAGACCATTGAGGTTGAGAAGCACCTTGTCATATACCCTTATGACTCTTGTCTCATTCTTAAGGATTGAATTTAAGGTTTGCTACTTTAGGTTATTGCTAAAATATCATGCAAGATGCGATCCTATGGAATAATTCTAGGAAAGCAAATTAAATTTAATTCAAAAGAGAATTGAAAACAGAGGAAGGTCATTTATTTAAATCATTGACTCGCATGAAAAATATTCATAAAGGGCCATCATCTCTTTAGTAGAGAACTTGAAAACAGTCATGACACAAGAAATTAAATGAGATCAAAGGAAAGTGAAAATGCGAGATATGACCTAGGATATAGCATACAATGTTTACTAAAGGACACATAAGTCCTACGATCAATTTGTTAATCGAGATGTCATATACTCCTAACAGATATATGGCAATATGCTCTCGTCGTATGCTGGTCACACTGGTTGTTGAACAAGTATGAGCACTGTAGAATTTTTTAATTAGATTAAAACCCATCATTATGTGAGTGGGAGATAATGAATCATTATACCACCTTGAGGGGTATTATGGTTATTGTTCTTTAAATAACTACCAAAGGTAGTTAAGCTTTTTTAATGTAGAAAAACCAAAGAATGGATAGATAAGATACTTTGAAGGTGTGTGTCTCTTTTTAATAAAGTTTTTTACATAAAGAAGATATCTGCAGTAAAATTTTAACAAAGTTCTTTAACCAATAGAAGTATAGTAAGAATCCAAGTACATAACTTTTGTTTTGTACGCATATGAAATGATCCTGTTTAACATGATCTACATGATGATGTTCTATATAATTTAGTCTAACAGCAACGGTGAGATAGAGTTTCATATTTCTATCAATTTCACTTAAAGTATGTGGAAGAAGTTATTGATAAACTGAAAGTAGGTGAAAAGGACTTGCCTGCTACTTATGGAGATTCAAACCATTCACTAAACAAAATGAGCTTTTTGTCGGAGCTAATTACTTTTGTAAAAAAGGTAGCATTGGAGAAGGCTGAGAGCTAAAGAACTGGCTGATCCTTCTAACTTATAATTCAGAATCACAAGAAGTCAAGGAATCTGTGCTAGCGGTGAGAGTGAATTGAATATCTTTTATCTGAAAGACCGTATTCCTATATTTTATTACCATATTTGTTTATAGAATGCCCATGAAGAGCTAGAGTTGGATTCGGAGAATGACAATGTTGACATTAACAAAATTGAACCAACAAAAGGCAAGGCCGTAGCCATTGCAAAGGGGTTGCAAGTTATTCTAATATTATACTTTTTTATTTTTTAACAATTCTACTTTTTCTATTTGCAATTGTTTCTTTCATGCTGTTGATTTTAATAGTACTCTTTTTCATTCAGACATAAAAAGTGATGATCTGGAGGAGATCCATGAACCTGGATTTGGAACATATGGAGCTGTTTATCATAGGAAATGGAAAGATTCTGATGTGGCCAAAAAGAGAATAAAAGCCAGCTGTTTTGTTGGGAAACCATATAAAAGAGAATGTTTGGTAATGTATTTGTCCTTCTAGAAGTACTCTTTTTCTTAAATTTTGCTGTTTTAATCTTTTTTGTGAAAGAAAAAATAGGAATGCTGCCTTTGAATAGGGTATTTGCATGGAAAGAACGTTGTCCAATTTGACTTGAAATGGGAAAACTTGTTAGTGAATATGAGAGACCCTTAACGTCCCATCTGTAAGGTATGCTGAGACAGAAATCTTTATGAGATTCACGCCTGAACTTGATTTTGAAGCATTTGAAACTTTGCTTTGTTGCTAATCATATATTTCATTTTTAAAATGTTATTAAACTCCTGAATTTCCAGCATCATGTTGCAATGTATAGAATTTCGTACCTAACTAGCCAAAAAATGGTACAAATGGAATTTTGTATCAATGATTGTTTTAGTTAGTACCAGTCAACATTTGAAATATTGGTCAAATTTGATCAGGTATCGTAAAATTCGTAACATTTATGGACTAAAATGTAAGAAAAAATTAACCTAACTATAAATTCAAATGCAGTAGATCGGCAAAAGTAGTGAACCAGTCGAAAGCTCCCCTACAGTCAATGAACATAACTAAACACTACCATAGCTCCCCCGCAACCCCTAGGCAGTCATCATAGCCCCCCACTCCTCTGTACCTGACCAGTAAGACGCAGTTTGCCATTCCTTGTCACCAGCCAACTCCTCTCCTCCACGCTTGTCTTTGTCTGTCGCAACCCACTAGTCATGCCTGTCGCAACCATATAGCTCCTCTCCTCCACCTCTAATCATCAATTGAAGCACGCAACTCGCTAACTAGATGTCAGCTCATCTACTTCACCCACCACTAGTTACTGCCACTCATCACCTTTGGTGTTGTATTGCACTGTTGTGTTCTGAAATTGTAATGTTGTGAGCTTAAGCCATGGTTGCATTTTGCTATAATATAGGTTGCATTTTGCTATAATATGAGTGTGGAATTGTGTGTGTATGTGATTGATAGTGTTGTAAGCTTGTGGACCTGCCAACTTGTGGATGTGATTGTGGATTATTTGTAAAATGTGAAATGTGAAATGTGAAATGTGAAATGTGAATTTGTGATTGTTGAACAACGTTATGAAAGTTTGGATTTGTGTTATTCATAGACATTATCATGGTGTTCACTTGAAAATTAGAATTAGTTGTGTTTTTTACTTTTTGTAATGATTGAGAACTAGAACATTGAATTTGAATAAGCATTTGAGTTTGAGGTTATTCATTTGTTGTTTGAAATTTGGAATTGGGTTATGAATTTAAAATTGTTCTTGTCATAAATTTAAAATTGAGATATATTGAAATTTGAATAAAATATTATTTTTATTATAAATTGGGTTATATATTACAAATTAAATTTTGTAAGCATCGAAATGGATTAGTTAATTTTTCATTGAATTGTATGATTAGTAATTATACAAATTAAACTATGGATGTTGTGAGTTTATGTCTATGATTGGATTATTTAATCAATTAATCAATAATCATACAAAATAAGTTATACCTAAGAATTTAAGTTTGAATCACACAATACGTTATAGTTAAGAGTTTATAGTTAAGAGTTTATAGTTGAATTGTGTGATTACAAAAATTGAATTATAGATATGAGTTTATAATTGAATAATGTAATAACATAAAATGGGTTGTAGTTATGACTTGTGAGTTTATGATTAAATTCTATAATTATACAACATAGATTATAATTGTGAGTTTATTTTTGAATTATATAATTACACAAAATAGTTTATAGTTCTGATCTTATGTTTGAATTATGCAATCAAACAAAATGAGTTACAGTTGTAAGAGTGTAGCAATCAATTTATATATTTGATATTTAAGTTTAGAAAGAAACATGAGGTATTAAGAAACTATTATTGATCTATTTCTTCATGGTTTTTGCACAAATTTGTTTTAATATGAAGTTATTAGCTAATTTGATATATGTCTTCATTTAGTTTTATAGATAACTAAAAAGAAGTTCAAGTACTTCTGATAATTCAACCACTTATGGAAGATTCAATTATCCAACATAGGCTTATGCTAGATTGGTTCCTATAATGAAGAACCATACCATTTGTTTGTTTTGTAACAAACATTTGAAAGGTGAAGGAATCACTAGATTAAAGATGCATTTAGTTGGGTTTAAAGGTAATGTGAAGCCTTGTAAAACTGTGAGTCATAATGTGAAATGAAAAATGAAGACTTTGCTTAAAGAGTATCAACATAAGAAAAATAGAAGGCAAAGATTAAATTATGAAATTGGTAGTGGAAGTTCTTTTGTTGGTGCTAGGATGATAGTGGGAATGTTGAAGGTGATAGTATTCCTATCTAAGAAGAAAGGAATGTTACACCTGATGTTAGTAAAAGAAGAAGATAGGTGTCTAACTTTTTTCCATCATGAACTACTTCTAGAACTCAACCTTCAATCCATTGTGCCTTACAATCTAGAAAAGTGACTCATAATGTGGATATGGTAATGGATAGATGGTAGTATGATATAATTATAACATTCAATGTTTCTTAATCATATTATTATCAGCCTATGATAGATGTTATTGCCTCTTACTGTCTAGGATACAAAGTTCCTTTAATTAATGACAACAAAGGTAAACTTCTGAGTAGCTCTGTTTATGAAATAAAAAGTTATTTAGGTGAAAGAAGAATTACTTAGGCTACCTTTAGGTTTTTAATCAGATGGTTTGAAAAATAAAAGACAAGAGCTGATTATTAACTTTTTTTATTTATTCTATAAAGGGGATACTAATTTTGAAGTATATTGATGCATCTGGCCTTGTTAAGAATGTTGACATTTTATTTGAAATATTTTATAAAGTTATGAATGAAGTTGGGCTAGAAAATATTGTTCGAGTCATTATTGACAATGATTTCGCTTATAAAACACCCAAAAGAAGATTACAAAGCAAGTATAATTCTTTTTATTAGACTCCTTGTGCTGCACATTGCATTGAATTGATGATGGAAAATATAAAGGATGTTGGTTATTTTCCTATTATTGATGAGACTATGTAAAAAGGAAAAAAAGTGACTAAGTTTATCTACAATCGTGCATGGGTCTTGAATTTAATAAGAAAAAATTTCATAAATGGTAAGAATTAATGTCATATTGCTATTACAAGATTTGTAATTTATCACTTCAGTGTTTTATTATAATAAAGAAAGAGTTAAGATAATTGTTTACAAGTGATAAGTGTGTTGTATCTCAGTATGCTAGGTTTAATGTTAGATTGGAGGCTCCTATAATTATACTTAAAGATAATGAATTTTAATCCCAATATCAATTTGTCATCCAATTTTTTGAACCTTTGGTGAGGGTACTTTGTCTGGTTGATGGTGGTGAGAAGGCTATTTTTATGATTTTATGGAGAGGGCGAAGGAAGCAATTAAGGCCAATATGAAAAATAAGCCTTCTTTGTATACACCTTATTTTGCAAATATTAATGAGAGATGGGAAAGGTAACCTTACTCTGTGTTATTTGTAGCTGGGGCATATTTGAATCGTAGTGTCTATTTTAGACCAAGTTTACAAAGAAAGCTAAAGTTAATAGTGGAATGTTATTAACTATTATAACAATTGTTGTCTGTAAGATGATGCAAGATCTTCTAAGATCACAAATGGAGATTTATAAGATGCTCTTAGTGATTTTAGGATGTCAATTTCTATTCGTCAAAGAGACAAACTTAATATAGTTTTTTTCAGTTTTGTTACTTTCTAAAATTAATCATCACTTTATTTTGTTTATAATGTTACATTTATTATCTTACGACTTAAAGTTACTTGGTGGGACCAATTTGAAATTAGTGTTTCAGAATTGAAAAGGTTTGTAATTTGAATTTTCAGTCAATGTGTAAATGCAACAGGAAGTGAAAGGAATTGTAGCAAATTTGAATTAATCCATTACAAGAAAAGGAAGAAATTTTAACATAAAAGATTAAATGACTTGGTCTTTGCTCGATACAATTTAAAGAATCGGGGAAGGTATTTTATTATCATTATTAAGTTGGATATAATTTCTTGTAATTTCTTATTAATTTAATTTTATTGTTTACTAGAACTCTTAATAGAACAAGTAGTTCAGTAGATCCAATTTGCATTGATAATTTCTATCTTTTGGCAGATTAAGTTTCTGAGGAAACAGGCTTAATAGATGAGAGTGACTTGGAAGATAATCTTATATGTGAAAGTATTGACATGTCATTTGGTGCAACAAATAGAATGATGGTATTGATGAGACTCCTCTCAATGTTGAAGATTGTATAACAAGTGAGAATTGGGGTTAATACAATTTCGGCAAGTATTCGATTGAATAATGTTTCAAGTTTTAATTTCTCCTCTTGTTTTAATTTTACTTATATTTTATGTACATGTTAAATTCTATAGATGTAAAATAATTACAAATATTTTTGTTTCAGGTTTCACTTTTAGTTGGTTCTTCAACATAAATTATTGTTGTAAATTGTAATAGTTAGAGAGTCATGAATATTTATTATTCTTTTTATTTAATATTTTGATGCAATTATTATTTATTATATGATGAAATGATAATATTTTAAGTACTTTGTAGTATCATTAATTTTATATTTGTATGTTAACTATTATTTACTTATAAAATATGTGAAAAATAATATTAATAAAAATAAATAGATTGTTGTTATTTTATATTTCTATTATTATGATTTTTGAAGGCAAGGTTAATGTAAAACTATACATTATACATTACAATATATTGAGAGACTATTTTCCAATTTAAAAATTAGGGAGTACTTTATAAATTTAAAAAATTACTTAAAGCGTCATCTACTGTTGACCGATATTGATATAGTATTATACCAAAACCAAATCTGGTACTGATATAGTACTCATAACATTGTCACGTCGTGGCTAAGAAATCTTCTACGCTAAAAAATAGGAGCCTTTTGATACTTCTTACTTTTTTTATCTCAACTATTAAGATAAAACATATATACTTCAAATAGTAATCAATTGTAAATTATTTCTCAAGCTATGTTCTAAGCAGCTGAGTATGCATTATCTCGTAGAGTGGTGATTTGGGTTTATCAAAGGTGAAGCAACATACTTTAGTGTTAGGTGGTGTTTATGGAACTTTACCTTGGATGGAACCTGAGCTTCTTAGTGGCAAAGATCACATTGTCTCATAGAAGGTAATATTCCTTATATGAGAATTAAAGATCTCATTTAGGATGCTTTTAATTGCATTTTTTTTTAAATTTTTATATAACCTGTTTTCTCTTTAGTAGATTGATGTTCACTTATTTGGAATTGTTTTTTGGGAATTGCTCACGGGTGAAGAATTTATGGTGATATATATACTGTGCAATAATAATTGATAAGCTCCAAAAGAATCGTAGACTGTATCATTCAGTATTCTAAGTTCTCCCCTGTTATGATAGACAAGCATTATATATAAAAGATGGCTCATTTTGACCTAATTTTTTTCACTAATAGACAAGTTTAACCCAAACATTTGGACGTTAACAATTTAAACCTTAACATTTAAAAAACGTTATATTATAACCCAACCTTAACAAAAAAATTCAAATGGGTCTATTAAGTGCCAGATTAGCACTCACCTGACACTTCCAAAATTATTATTTTATTTAAGTAAGTGGGTCCCATTCGCCACGTTATCGATGACGAGGCAAGTGGAGCCCACTTCTTAATTAAATTAAAAAAGTAATTTTTAATAAACGAGTGGGACCCACTTTCATATCATCATTAACTTTAAATGTTTAGCCTTAGGATTACATGTCTGATAATTGTCTTTACCCTAATCATATGATTAATTTAATAAAACAATTATTAAGTTAACACAAAATTAGCTAAGATAAATTTGATAATTAAGTAAACTTATTAGATGTGGAAACGACAATGTTTTGGTTACCGCCTCATCGTTCTTCATCATCTTTTTTATTCTCCAGCATTATTAGTCACCGATGGTGAAGTTGGTAAAGGGAAGTACCAATCACACAACGTGGTGTTCTGGAATCATCGAGAAAAGTCTTCATTGTTGAGCATCGAAGCTTTTTGAGTTAAATGAGGTATCTTAGGTTTTATTATTGGTGTTTATTAGATATGTTTTTGTGTAAGGGTGCTTCCTTTTGTCAATGTGTGTTAGATAATGGATGTTTTCGATGGTTTAGTGTTAGGTGTGGTCTCGAATGTTTGTTTGTCTACTTTGTTTTTGGTCCTCACTGTGGTACCGTTGTTGTGACTTTTATGTTTCTTTTGTTAGCTTTAGCTAGAGTTGTAAACATCACTTTGCATCAAACATGTATTTAGTTCCAAACTGTTTAGGTTTGAATGTTTTGGGTAACCTAGTACTCTAATAAACAAGTATTTTAGGGGAAATATTTTCTTTGTAAGCTTTTTGCAAATGGAAGAAGGAAATAGGGAGTTATAAAAGTTAGTGTCCTAGATGTTCATCTACTATCCAGCCATTCTTTAATTTCATTTTTTAGCTCTTCCATTGAGAGTTTTCTTTAACTTTGACAGTTATTTAATGCATCTTGATTCTTCTTTTGCTTAGAGAATCCAGCCTTTGCAATTAGTACTTGTATCAAAGAATACTCAGGGAATCATATATTGATAAGTCCAATTAAGCATTTGCATGCAATTGAATATGTCAATAGAAATTTGACGAATATGTCAGTAGAAATTTGATGGATATGTCAGTATGCACCATTGAAGTGCAGTAGTTTTTGGCTTAATTTGCAACTTTACAGATGGTGAAATGTCATAAATATGAATTTACTGAAATAGTTCAGGGTATATAAGCACTAAAACTCAAATAGTTTAGGCTATTTAATATATACCATATTAGACTAATCAAGCCAATTTTATTCATCTAAACTTGAAATGTGATCGTAGTAAATGTTTCAGATAGAGCTTAGTAAGGCTTAAGCATTTGACTGAGAGTGCCACTTAAATGGAGGGACATAACTTCATTGGTGGATCCCATTACCTTTCCACCATACTTTATACAATTACATTTTAAGGGTAAGGAGACTAGCATTGAAACAAAAATCTATAGCTAAGAATTCTTTAAGGTAAATAATAAAAGAAATTGCCAAAAATTTATATTTTGAAATTGCAGGAAAGATGCTAAGTTTTTGTTTGTCTATACTCAACCATGTTATTTCCTAGAAATGAATTGCTAATAATTATTGAACTACTAATCATTATTAAACTATGGATTGCTCAGAAGAAAGCTTTTACAATTCGACAGTAAAGACTCTTTAAGAAGGAAGAAACTTATATGGCAATTCCATTATATTTTCTCATTTTGTAAACATGGAAATAGATAGTTATTAAAATGAGGACATGCAAACAAGTGTCATCATCTTTTTACAAATATTAAACAAGTAACTCATACAGTCTTAAAGAAAATATTTTCTGGTGAAAATTGAGATCACCATATGTTGTTATAGTTTTGATTGCATTGGCTTTACATTTTATGATAATCAACTTTTTATTTTTTTAATCATTGCATTGCTTTTTATTTTTAATTTAGACTTATGTGTATGCTTATGTTTATAGGTTTTAATGGCTCGATATGGAAGTATAAGGCTTTTTCATAGTGGAAAATTTATGGTAGAGCCTGAATTGACATATGCTGCTGGGGATGTTGCTACATTTGGTTTTGTAAGTAGCAGAAAAATAAATGAGATGGGAATGGAGTTAAGGTATGATAAAATTGATAAGGCATATTATAAAGAGCTTGGTGTTAACTTTAAGGACTAATTGAAAGTAATCGGCTCAGATAAGAGTTGTATTAGGCTGGCAAACCTAAAAAAAAAAACATGGGATTGTAGATGTATATGTAACTCATCATGTAGACTGATTGGGTGTTTGATGTGTGTACGTTTTAATAATAAACCTTGATAATCTGTAATCATACGGTTCATTTGCATAGTACCTAAGGTGTCAATCCCACGAGGAAGGACATTATAATCCAAAAATCTAAGGATAGAAAACAATACACGAATTGAAACTACACGAAAGTAAAAACAAGAAATTAATTCAATCAATCAAATCAAATATAGAATCAATCACCAAAATATTAACTTTTCAGCAACTGCAATACACACCCCAGAATCAACATAAGGAAATTACGAATTGAGAGAAATGGAATTTTAACTATCCTGATTATGAATTACCATATTATTAGTTCTAGACGATCTTAGGGTTGATTACTCTCTCTCGAGTTATATCCATTAACCATAAATTATAAACCCTACTCAGATTATGGAAGTTGTAATCTCTTAATTAACAACCTATCCAAAACCCTAATTAGTTCTGAAGTTGACTAATAAACTATCGAAAACCTATGTAAGATCTCTCTTCGTATAATTTAACAATTTAATTTAATTCTTATTCTATTAAATTACCTAACTCTTGTTAGCCCAATTTAATCATTTTTTGTTTGATTCACCCTCTCAATTTATTATCGAATTATGTACTTCTCGAATTAAACCACAACAAATCCAATAACACATAAACAATTTGATTTCATTAATTCAAAGATAAAACTCCTTAGGTGAGTTTAGGACATCCTCAATATTCAAAATTCCTATCATCAACTGCTATTACAATTTTTTACAATAATAAAACTTAAAATAAACAGGAAATATGATCTAAACAAATGATGGGAGGCAATGACATCAGGAAACTCCTGATCTAGGAAGTACGTCGAGTCAGCTTCTTCTCCTCTTCTCTCTTCCTTATTCTCTTTCTTGATCTCTCGACGAATTCTCTCTAGGGTTTCTTCAAGGTGGCTGATGCAAAAACTCCTTCTACCTCTTTTTTTTTCTTTAAATATCCTTTAGTATTTTGAGTCACCCTAGGGTTTTTCCAAGATTTAAAAGGTCCAAAAAATCCCTTCAAACTTGACGTTCTTGAGTTTCTGTGCGTCTGCTCAATGCACGTAATGATCGTGGCCTACATCTAAGCCTTCTGTCATGATCATGGTATGCAGGCCACAATTGTATGCCAACTCTAGTGCT
Organism: Erythroxylum echinodendron; assembly: GCA_027575705.1. Taxonomy (NCBI): domain Eukaryota; kingdom Viridiplantae; phylum Streptophyta; class Magnoliopsida; order Malpighiales; family Erythroxylaceae; genus Erythroxylum; species Erythroxylum echinodendron. Next base: position 4,822,206 of record JANZXR010000005.1, on the reverse strand, counting down.
TCTGTCACAATCGTGGCCTATTATGCCACGATGGTGGGCCATTATTTCGGCCCGAATCTCTCTGAAAGTTCTCCGTTCTTTGATGTTGATCCTAAAACACTAACAAACACATCAAGGTACCTCAAAAATATAATATTTAAACTCAAAGACTTGTACTAACCTATAAAACACTTAAAATAAATAATTAACAAAATAACACAATTCTAACATAAACACATACTAAACGATTGAATTAAAAATTAAATACATATCAAACTAAGCCCTAAAACACGATGCAATTTACACTTATCAACATCTCCACATTTAAACGTTTGCTTGTCCTCAAGCAAAAAAAAAAAAACCTAGCAAATATACAAAATTGCAAAGAACACAATACAATAATAAGATAATGGATTCAACTTCATGAAATAAATTTAACTTTAAGCACAATCATTCAAGTTATTTCAAATCATTAACATGTAAAATCCGTATCTTAGGGCTTTAGACTAAACATACATATTAATCAAAACTTAAATGTCAAATTACTCACCCTTTTCAATTGTACACACACATTAATAATTCTTTAGTCATTCAAACTCTGTAATTACTCTTTAAGTACGTCTTCATAAAAGTCAAGCTATTTACAAGTTTGGTAGGTTTTACAAAAAAGTATTTTTTATTTAATTTCTATTTAATTTTTTTGTGAACATGGACCTAGTCTTTTACTCGGAGGCAAACATTGGTGATGAATGTTGACCCGGTTAGTTGACTAAGTCATGTTTTTATTAAGCTGCTTGGTTAAAATGTCATTATAGCCTGTTGATGTGGAGTCACACATTTGTGATGCTTGTCGATCCGATTACTCAGCTACATCATGTTCTCAACTAGCTACTGGTTTTATTCATAACCCAAAGGCAGGCGGAATAGTTATTTATTTAAAATTAACAAACACATTTTTTATTTCCTACCTTGTTGCTTTAGCTACTCGTTTTCATGAAAAAATACTAGTAAAGCTATTTTAGTTGAACAACTTAAAATTATGAATGAATATGACAATTTAGAGGGTGACAAACTCACACTAAATCCTAATTAAATTTTGTATTTAACCAAAGAACCCAATTCACTAATTTTGCAAGCTAATGACTCTTCACATCCTAATTGGCTATGTTCAAAAAATTTCAATCCATCTCAACCATTGCACATTCACATAATTCATAAAATGCAAGCTAACAAACTGTCATGCAATATGCAAAATTCATATTTAAAACAAAACACATAACCTTCCCCACACTTGAACAATGAATTGTCCTTGATGTGAGAAGGGTACACAAACACACTAGGGGGAAATAAAACACAATATATGAAAAACATAAGAAGAAAATATTAATAAAAATGAAGAGTAGAACATGAAATTGTTTATAGTGATGGAAGTGGTGATGATGATAGTGTTGAGACCAAATCTGTTTGACATCGAGAGTGTCTCCCTATCTTATAAGTGATTCAAGAGAGCAAAAGAACTAGCAATCCAAATCATTCAAAACTTATTTTAGAATTTAAAACAAACCTAACTACACAAGAAATTAAATCTAACTACTAAACATGCTAATTTAAGGTCATTAGCTTAACCTTGCATCTTTGGAAGCTCAACCAGGATCAATTATGACTGGCTTGCTTGCACCCTTCTCATTCAACATCAATTTTGTAGCCTATAAGTAAGCTACAAATTACCAAATGATCAGGAGTACAATATTGATAAAGTTAAGAAAACCAATTAAATTCTATAATGTCTTTTCACTAGCAAACTGTCAATAAAATAGGGAATAACGAAACTCCCAGAATCTTCTATAGAATCCAATAGTTTCCCTAATAAAAGGGTGAGTTGTTCTCTTTTTGGTTCTTCCTCGTTCACCGTCACCTCCTCTTGTTCTTTAGCTTCTTAAACAGAGACTTCTATAGCTTCTTCGAATATGATGTCTGTTGTCATCTGTTCTTCGTCCTCTTATTCCTTCAAAGATTCAAGCACATCAATTTTTTTAAATGATTCGCCCTCCTCCTGATTCTTTAATACATCATTCATGTTGAATGTCACTTGGTCATCACTAACTCAAATGATGAGGTTCTCTTCATAAACGCCTAACCAAGTTTTTCCGATATTGAAGCATGGTATACCAAGATCTAAGGAATAATAGAGGGAGTTGTCATTCTTTTCTTCATCCTATTTCCTCATCTCTTTTTCTTACACAAGATGGGGTTTAGATTGGTGTTCCACTAGTTTTTCTAGCTCTTCCCCATTCTTAAGTGTGATAGCCTCATTTTGCTCTTATTGATGTAATTTTATATTTATCATAGAGTCTTCTACACTTCTATTACAAAATTTAAGGGAAAGCTGTTTCACTCGAATCTCTAGATTGTGAATAGGCAAGGCATGATTTTCTGTTACTTGCTCAATTTGTTCTTCTAGTCTCTTTTGGCCCTCTTCCATATTTGTGAGCTTATTCAAGATCTTATCCAATTTAGAATCCCATGAACTGGACTTATCTTACTAAAATGCTAATAGGTCTTGATGTCCTAAGTGAGTCTTTACATTGTTGGACTAATAGAAATTTGGGTGGTTCTACTACCCCGGAGTGTACATGCTCTTATAAGGTTTGTTACTTCCTTAACCATACTATGCTCATTGTGGTTCGCAAACATTCCTTGCTCCCTATAATATCTATCTTCCATCATTGTTCTTTCATTTCTTCTTGGCATCTATCTCTTCAAATATCTCATTCTCACTCTAAGATGTCTTGATGTGTCTTTATTTTACACCCCAAAATTCTTTGTCTATTTTTTATTATTATTATTTAAAACAAAATTTAGTGAAAAAACCTTACACTAAAGAATTAAACTAATTGCCTCCCTGATAACGGCGCCAAAAACTTAATCGGGTGTTTGAAATATGTCAGTTTTAATAATTAACCTTGATAATCTGCAAGCACACCGTCCATTAGCGTAGTTACTAAGGTGTTGATCCCACAAGAAGGGATATTCTAATCCTAAAATCTAAGGCTAGAAAATAACATAGAAATTCAAACTGCGTGAAACTAAAAATGAGAAATTAATTCAATCAATCAAATCAAATTAAGAATCAATCATAAAAATATTAATTATTTAGCGTTGCAACATAAATCCAAGAATCAACCTAAAGAAATCACTAATTAAGAGAAAGGGAATTTTACCTATCCTTAATGCCAACCTAACTGATTATGAATTATCGGATTGTTAGTTTAAGATAATCCTAAGTGATTACTCTCTCTCGAGTTATAACCATTAACCCTAAATTATTAACCATAATTAGATTATGGAAGTTCCAATCTCTCAATTAACAATGTATCCAAAATCCTAATTAGTTATGAAGTTATCTAATAAACTATCGGAAACCTATGCAAGATCTCTCTTCATATAATTTACCGTTTTGATTTAATTCTTATTATATTAAATCACTTAAGCTCAATTTAATCATTTTTCATTCGATTCACCCTCTCAGTTTATTATTGAATTATGCATTTCTAGAATTAAACCACAACAAATACAATAACACATAAACAATCAGATTTCATTAATTAAAAGATAAAACTCTGAAAGTGAGTTTAGAACATCCTAAACATTCAAACATCCTATCATTAACTATTATTCCAATTCTATACGTAAGAAAATTGAAAATAAGCAGGAAATATGATCTGAATCAATGATGGGAAATTGAAAATAAACAGGAAATATGATCTGAATCGATGATGGGAGACAGCGACATCGGGAAACTCCTGATATGAGAAGTATGTGAGATAGCGACATCGAGAAACTCCTGATATGAGAAGTATGCCTAGTCAACTTCTTCTCCTTTTCTCTCTTCCTTCTTCTCTTTCTCGATCTCTTGATGAATTCTCTTTAGGGTTTCTTCAAGGTGGCTGATGCAAAAACTCCTTCTACCTCTTTTTTTGTTCTTTATATATTCTCTTATGTTTTGGGTCACCCTAGCATTTTTTTTGGGTCTGAAAGGTCCAAAAAACCTCAAAACTTGAATTTCTTGAGTTTTTGCGCGTCTGCTCGATCGTGGTCTACATCTAAGCCTTCTATCATAATCATGGCATATAGTCTACAATCTTTGACCATCGCTTGGGCTTTTGTCACGATTGTGGCATGTGGGCCACGATCGTGAGCTAACTCTATTTCTTATGTTACGATTGTGGCCTATGGTGCTAAGAATGTCTCCGAAACCTCTCCATTCTTTGATGTTGACCCTGAAACACTAACAAACACATCAAGGTACCTCAAAAACATAATATTTAAACTCAAAAGACTTGTACTAAGCCACAAAACACTTAAAACATAAATAATTAACAAACTAACACAATTATAGCCTAAACACATACTAAAAGATTGAATTAATAATTAAACACATATCAAACTAAGCCCTAAAACACGATGCAATTTACAGTTATCATAGGCACACCTATTTATGCTATTGATGATGATGATGAGAACATAGAGGGGAAGGGTACAAAAGGGGATGAGAATGTGGAGGGAGAAGATGCATAAATGGAAGAGAATTTGGATGAAGAAGGTGCACAAATGGATGAGAACTTAGAGGGATGTGCACAAACAAATATGAATGTGGAGAAACATAGTGCACAATTTGGATCAAACTTTTATTTTGACATTCCACATGACCATCATCTAATTGAAATTGATTCAGAGGATTGTGGTAGTCCTATTAGCACCAATGAATAGCCCAATGGAAAGGAGGTAGGTGAAGCTTTACGTAGACTCAGCTCATCCTTTATGAATAATTCTGTAGAGGTTAGCCATACGGGACTGCAAAAGGATTTAAAGACTTTATTTTTGATTATGCAGTATGTACATGATACAATGTTAGTTTGAAAAAGTATGAGAGTACTCAAATTAGGCATGTTGGGGTGGGTGGATGCCAATGGGTTTTGTATGCTACATACATTAAGAATGAGCAATGTTGGAGGGTCAAAACATATAATCCTAATCACAGTTGCTTCACTATAAACAAAAAAATTCTTGATGAGACACTTTACGGATAGAATTTTAGAGAAGCCTAGTATAATAACAAAGAAAATGGTGGAAGAATGTAGAGAGAAGCTAAATATTTTTGTAAATTCATGCATGTGTAGAAGAGTGAAGAAGAGATTAAGGAAAGAGAGTAACAGATTGTATTAATTAATATGCAAAGTTGCAAGGATATATACACAAGTTGAAGGTAAGCAATCCTGGGTCAACAATTGAGTTACAATTATCAAGAAATGAACAGAGTTCATTGCTACAAGTAAGCAATGTTATAAAGTTTATGTTGTACTTCATTATGTCATGTTATGTAGTATATTAATAGTTCTTTATATTTTATTGTATTTAGTTGCAATTCAAACAATTATATATTTTTTTTGTCGCCATGAAACATGGATGGAAGCATTTGAGACCAATTTTTGGGATTGATGGAAGCTTCCTAAAGACAAAATTTCAAGGGGAACTGTTAAGTGTAGTTGGTAGAGATGATGATGGTGGAATGTTTCCATTGGCTTGGGCAATAGTTGAAGTGGAAAACATAAATTTACATAGTTGGTTTATGAATTTGTTAACATCTGATTTAGAATTAGTAGATGGTCAAGGAATTATAGTTATATCTGATATGCAGAAGGTATGTAAACAAATTTAGGATTTAAGGTAATTATAGGAAATATGATATGATATCTTTTGTATTTGTTGTAGGGATTAGTCAGGGTAGTTGAGTATACTTTTCCCAATGAAGATCACCGTATATGTGCAAGACATATATATCACAATTTGTCTACAAATTGGAAGGGAAAGGACCTAAAAAAATAGTTTTGGAATTGCACTTGGTCAATATATGTTCAAGACCCGATGAACAACTAAAGAGGCTTGACAAAATAAGCCCCGAATGTGCTATAGTATTGCTTGAGTATCCAAAAGAGAGGTTGGCTAGATGTTATCAATCCTTTCAAAGTAAACGTCCCATTGTTGATAACAACATGAATGAAACCTTCAATGGGGGGATTCTACTAGCTAGGGAGAGAGCAGTGATTAACATGTTGGAGACTATTAGAATAGTGGTTATGAGGAGGCATACTGAGAGGAAATAGTTTGTTCTTAGGTGGAAGTATGATATAGTACCAAACATAATGAACAAGTCAAAGAAAAAAAAAGAAAGAAGCAATACAAAGGAGAATTGTATGGAATGGAGATGGTGACTATGAAGTTTTAAAGGATGATGGGAAGTATATTGTTAGGATCGGCAGACAACATACATATAGTTGTCAGGTATAGGACCTATATGGATATCCATGCAAGCATGCAATTAATACAATCCATCACTTGATAAAAAGGTTGAGACATTCTTTGATTTGTGCTATCGGAAGGGTTGCTTCTTGAATTTGTATGAACATTTGTTATAACCAATACGAGGTGAAATTTTCTAGCATTTAAGTGATGTTGAGTTGATACATCCTCCACTAAAAAGGTTATACCTAGTAGACAAAAAATTAAAAGAAGAATATATCAAGATAAGCCAAAGAAGATGAAAAAAAAAAAAGAGTCAGAAAGGGTAAGTGCATAAATGCTGAAAATATGGTCTTTAAGGTCATAACTCCAGAAAATGCAACAATAATACATCAAGTTAAAATGATGAGGCTTCTTCACAGGTGTGTATGCATAAATTCAATCGTATGAATACAATTTTACAAACATGCGGCTACTAATGTATATAATTATGTCAATTAGGTTAGAACAGAGGGATCTTTACAGGTATATAGTTTTCAATTTTATATTATTTATTGTTTGACCTAATTACTAACAAACATATTTTTCATTATAACTATAGTTAAGTGATAGGAATTTGGTTAATGATAATGCTGGACTAACTCAACCAAGCAATATTGTAAGCTTTTTTATCAATTTCTGTAACTCGTAATAATTACAAAGTGTGTTTGTAATATTTTTTTATTCCATTTTGAAGGTTGGTATACCAGCAAATGCCCATATAAACCAATTTGGAGATGTTGACCCACACATATTTCAATTATCATTTCAACTAAGGGGTTTATGATTCAGAGGATGTCCTAGTATTACTTCATAACATTTACAAGCTAAAGCAAGTACAAGGAGAAACTCATTGTCTTCATCATCACAACCTGATCTTACACAGTGTAGTACAAATGAAGGAAACATCAATTAGTTATATATATACAATGTATATGATTTTGTGTTGTACATATATGAATGTTTGTGATGTTTGAATACGTTGTAAATATTTTTGTTAATTAATATGATTTCTTACACAACCTCTCTCTCTCTCCCCCCCTTACATTGCCTTTTCATTATATTTGACAACATATGCAAATTATTCATTATATATTAATTCATAAACCAAGCTTATTGTCATGTACAACATATTCATTATATAAATTGTAAGTTGATACACTACAACTTAACCATTATGTATTGGTTACATATAGTAGATTTGTTTATTCAATTGAGTTACATAATTAATTTCCAAATTTTATTATTCATATACAACATATTCATTATGATCTTTTATATAACATTACCATTGTTTATTAGTTATATATTCAAAATCAAAATTTTCATAACCTACATGAAATTAATATCAACCATTATATTGTTCAAATTCAATACAATATCCTCATAACATATTTAAAAATAAAAAGTAGTACAACCATAAGTAATCCTATTACAACTGCAATGTTCATTAAAATGCACTTAATTTGTTTTTTCACTTTTCCCAATAAATGTATGTCCTACTTCAAAAGATTCATTTATTCTTCAAACTCCTTTGTTATGCTTCTTTTCACCTCTTCCTTTTACATTGATAAATCACTCCTTAAATTTTGAATCACTTCAACAACTCTCTCACTAAATTATTCATCTTCTAATCTATAACATTCAATTCAATTTCCGTAAACAACATACCTTAAACAAAGCTTGACATTCAACTTAATTAATCTAATAACAATAAATTATCACCAGATAATTGGGGCATCCATAAAACCTTCGTCCAAGATTACGATTACTCCATGAAGTCCTCAATCGGGCCTTTTAGCCCATAATAGCGAATGGCATTGTCGTACTTTAAAGTCATTGTTGTATTCGTCGATGATAATGGTTCCATCTGCATACTTAAAAGATGATATATGATTCGGTTAAAATGCAATCTTCGACCTTCAATGTGTATCAAAATAACTTAGGAGGATGAAGATGGGGTTGATATGTTAAAAACATATATCAAGATTTTGAATTGATGAGGACAAAGACAAGATAATGAAGGAGGTAAAGAAGATTGTGACTTATAAAGAAGCAGAAAATTTATAGTTTTTTGAACCCCAACAACTAAAAGACATACTTTATTTGCATGCTGTAGTTTGTGAATCATTAAAACTCTACTCTATTATTTCTTAACAACAATATAAGTCCATCCATGGAGATCAACTGCAAAGCATTGAAAGAGAGCATTTGTATGGTTAATATTGAACATTATGGCCACTTGATTGAGGAAGCAAAATACAATCTGCATGCTTAGACAAATAAGCATGTTATTTCATTCCTGCATATCATAAATGGATAGACTAATTGTATTTTGCTTCAAAAGTGTCAAGAAAAGGATAAAGAAAGCAAAATGAGGAAGCTTACAACCAATTTGATTATTTAAGAACATTTGTGAAATTGCAAACAACCACAATTCAATCCATTTTTTAGCTAAATTATCCCTATGCTTCTGATAATAAGTTATTGTAATGGAAGATATAAATTTGTTTACCAATAGCCAATTCCAACAAAGCAACCCTAGTAGAAATATACAATTAACTATGTATTTTAGTAACTCCTAAGAAATTCTATATTCATCAATAAGGACTGGAATGTCTTTACAAAGAAAATTCTCAAAACTTTATAAGAAGTACTTTCGAAATTAACATATATCACAACTCTGGATTGTAAGTCATAGACTGCAAATCAGCTAATGAAACTACTGCCTCAACTTTTCTTTTATCAATCCAAAATAATTAAATTGTTAATTAAACATGGTTATCTATGACATTGCTTCAAGTTATCATGTCAACTATAATCCTAAAAGAATGCCACTTTAACATCTCACATGACTCTCCTATCATCTCATTAAAACCTCATATGCTTGAAACCCTAAAATGAATCTCTAAAAATGCAACTCCTTTATCCATTCCAGTCCTTCCTGATGATTCCACTATTTCTTCTATAACAAAATATCAATCAACAAATTTCTTCTATAGTGGATTCCACTTACAATTGAAAGCTAGAAAATTAATGCCTCTCTCTATTATCATCACATAATATCAAAGCTAGTTCATTACCAGAGACTATAAAACAAAATGAACATTATCTTATAACAAGCATCTAAAAGCAAAATCAATATACCATTCTATATGTAACATCCCCTCACCAACAGGAAGGGTAATTTGGTAATTTGGCACGGGTTAGAAGTGTTTAATATGGCATTGAAATATTCATGCATTCATATATGCACATGAATAAGAAATAGTGAATTTTTTGCACATGAAAATGTTTGTACATGCATTCATGACGTATCCCGGTTTAATTGTGAATTACTGTGAATTTTGGAAAATGTGCTTTGTGTGATTTATGAAAAGAGTATTTCTGTGTAAATTTTGAAATGAAGAGGATTATTAGGGTTTTCAAATTTTTAGAGAATTATAGGAATTTTTCAGAATTGTTTCCGGACCCGAAAAATTGTCAAGTGACAGAATAGGAGTCTTCCGGTAGTGAAATTTACTGTCCAATGGCACAGGAAATTTAGACATATGAATTTAGGAATTATTGAAATGAGGCATTGGAAAATTGGAGTGAAATTGGAATTGAATTGGAAAAAAATTTAGGAAGCCAATGAGGGCGTGACAAGTATCACAATCTTAGTTAATCTTTATTAAAATCAGCCCCCCCTTACTAAGGCATTTACGACACTCCTTTTATGCCTTCTTGTCTTGAACTTGCCTAAGTGTTTATTTTGTTTTG